>CAJHZI010000473.1:447500-620000 GCA_905160935.1 Enchytraeus crypticus | reverse complement strand
GTGAATTGATTTACAATTTACGCATTCGAAATGGTTGCTTTAGGAATATCGCATTTTAATTAACAACTTCTTGTTACACATATGTTTGAATGACTAGTCACTCATAGATATTGGACAAAGAATCTTCAGTCAAACTATATACTATGTCTCTGTCCAAAGAGCAGTTGTTTCCTCAGACTAACTAACAGTAGCAGGGTTTATTGGTCCTGTATTTTGTTTATCTGCTTCAGCCGTCTGTCGAATTATGTAATTCTTCGAATATCGTCAGCAACTCGTGTAATTAACGTCGCATACGCGTATACTTTATTATGAATGTTCCAGTGAGATTAGGAAGACTTTGTGTTAAATATATGTTACTATGCGAGTTGAAAAAGTCTAACTAGCGAAATAGAAAATGTGAAAAAATAACATAATTTTTTTAATAAAAAATAACGTTTATATATAACATAATTTTTTGGGAAGGGATGCGGTTTAACGTTAGAGTGCTAGCCTGGGAAGCTGATGGTCTGGCTTCAAAGCCCAGGTCCGTCAACAAAGGATATACCAAAAGGGCCACAAGTAAATTAATCAAATATCGAAGCTCGCTGCCAATTGGCGTTATCAATAGCAAAGATACAAACATGAAAACGTTTTTTATAATGCCGTAAAGCCGATGGTAACGTCAGTTTCATCTCTCGAAAGCGATATCAGTGAACGGTGGGGAACTTCGTGATAATAGTTTAAGAAACTCTAACAAGAATAACAATAATAATAAATAATAAAGGTTTAACGACCGTTTCCTCATCCAGGGATGATGTCAGGGACGTCCCCAATAGCACACATCACTACAGATCAATTCACCCAGACCAATCTGAGAAAGAAATGTGCTGAGGAGAAGTAAGGTCAAGAATATTTTAATATATTTATTAAATTAAGAATATTTAACAATTTAGTCATTGCTATCAACATTAGGTATAAATTTAGCAAATTAAAACAGTCCACTAGCGTCCCACGCAATGCATCTATAATTTATATTATTTATCTAACTAGTCATTGAGGCTATAGTTGAGTGTTCATAATCAATCGATATTACTATAAACCTCTTACAGTTTATTCAACGTATTAACTGATTAGCATATAGAACATGTGTTGGCTTGTATTTATTTCCGATTCTTAAACATAGAGCATTTATTCGCCATATTTGAAGTTAAAATTCCATTGAATGCGTATAGATTTTATTTATACTTAAGCAACTTGTTCAGTTCAAATGTTATATATATATATATATATATATATATATATATATATATATAACAATTATATATATATATATATATATATATATATATATATATATATATATATATATAATTGAAATAAGTTAACGTTTGAAAATAAAACTACTCTATTGAGTTTTACCTTTCCTTTTGATTTATAAAAATAAGTATATTAAATAAAGAATATAATAGTAACAAATATTCCTAAATTATTTTAATTAATTTTAAATGATGAAATATTAGTCCTTAAAGATACTCAATAATAAAAATTTTCATTACTGATATTGGTATTAATGAATGATTTAATAATTAATTTAAGAAATAGGGCGTCCATTTATAAGTCTCGGCCGAGTTTTCTATATGCTGATAGGATTTAACATTAATTTTCATATTAGAACTTTGCTATTTATTACTGTAGGCATAGAACTGACTTCAAATATACTTCTGCTTTTACACTTAAACTTATAAAAGGCGCTAAACCCTCATTATTTTCATTATTTATCTTCTTATTATTTTGAAATAGTGCATTATTCTTAATCAGTGTCAATATTGAAAGAATCTATGTCAATATTAGACTATCTGGTAAATTAGATTATCTGATCTGTTAGATTATCTGGTTAGTTAGATTATCTGGTTAGTTAGACTATCTGGTCAGTTAGACTATTTGGTTAGTTAGACTATCTGGTCAGCTAGACTATCTGGTCAGTTAATCACTCCACGGTTTGTTAGTTATGCATGCAGCACGCCCGCATTCAAAGCGTTTCCTCTAAGCAGCTCTGACTTATCATGGTCATACCATTAAACTCTGATTATCCTAAATAATGAATCAGTGCATTAATGCTTAGCGATACATTATGTATATACCCAATGCTACATGCACACTTATAACACTGACATATTTCTGGCTCTTCTGGGTCTACTGCTCTCTCTCTGTCTCTCTGTCTGTCTGTCTGTCTGTCTCTCTGTCTCTCTGTCTCTCTCTCTCTCTCTCTGTCTCTCTGTCTCTGTCTTTGTCTCTCACTCTCTGTCTGTCTCTGTCTCTGTCACTCTTGCTTTCGTAGTGAAATTACGTGTGATAGATTAAAAATATCTACTCATGGCCAGTCCTTACACAAAATATCACTCTGTTGACAAAAAGTAGATCCCCCTTATACTAGAATTGCATTAGAAAGAGCTCATTTAATAACACGAAACAATAACAATAGCGACACGTATTATAGTTAAATGATCATGATTGGTTATATTTATCACTTGAAATACCACAGTTTAAACTGTTAGATAATTTATTCCATTTCCTTGTAACTAGTCTAGTGAATAGCGTAGATTTTACAGTCAGATCAACGCGGCTGGGAATCGAACCCACGAGAGTTCAATTCACCTCATGATTTGCCACTTAAAACTTCATGACGTTACCTGATTAATAGTATATCAAAAGTAATGTTACAGGTGATTTAAAAATCCATGCGTATGTGGACATGAATAGGAAAGCGGAAGGAGGAGAGTGGAGGTGTTATATACAATGGACCTGTCAGTAAGTGCACTAAGAGAGAGAGACGTTACCGGACGCCTCTAATCACTGCGCTATTGAAGCATTATAACAAGAACATTATGCAGGAATATATCACTGACCTAATTACACAGACTTAAATGAACATATCGTGACTAATTTTCTCACATCATACTTACTATTTCTCTTCAGCACGTGTTTTTTCAGATCGTCTGGTGTGAATCGATTTGTAATGATATGTGATAGGGGGACGTCCCTGACATCATCCTTGTATGAGGAAACGGACGTTAAACCGTTATTTATTATTATTATTATTATACTTCACTTGAATATATTCTCTGAACCCGCTATTTTGTAGTTAACAGAATAAGAGATATTCATGTAGATACATGATAGACATCGCTATCTGTCTACATGATAGACATCGCTATCTATCTACATGATAGACATCGCTATCTATCTACATGATAGACATCGCTATCTATCTACATGATAGACATCGCTATCTATCTACATGATAGACATCGCTATCTGTCTACATGATAGACATCGCTATCTATCTACATGATAGACATCGCTATCTATCTACATGATAGACATCGCTATCTATCTACATGATAGACATCGCTATCTATCTACATGATAGACATCGCTATCTATCTATATGATAGACATCGCTATCTATCTACATGATAGACATCGCTATCTGTCTACATGATAGACATCGCTATCTATCTACATGATAGACATCGCTATCTGTCTACATGATAGACATCGCTATCGAGTGAGTAAACTGACGTTAACCTTAGCTTTACCAGCTTTATACTTTTTATGCTATTTTTGTGACCATATAATGATCGCGAGAGTTTTGTTATGTGAACGGTCAACGCGGTCATAAATCTGCAACATTGTACAATAAATCTCCGTCTTTCCTCTCATCTGACGTCGGCTTCATTATTAAGTGTTTTAAAGTTGGTCCGTTTATTATTTTTTACGATGTTTTAATATTGGATCAACTGTTAACAAAAGTGTCTATCTTCATTTCGCATCATCATTTGAAAAGCTGTTGCAACATAATAGATAATAAATAATAATGTCTGATAAATACTCAGATTTCATTAAGGGTACTCTTGCGGTTTGAGGCAATACCAGGAGGTTTAGAGGAGCTATTTGCTCCAATATATTGCTTGCTCAAATATAGGAGTTAAATTTAGTCCACATCATTTCTGAAATATTTCTAAGTTTATTTTTGTTTGTAAAAACTGTTTGTAAAAATGTCTTGTATTAAAAATATTTGTAATTATATAATTAAGTAGGTTTAGGTGTGATAATTTCCAAATTGTCGTTTTGTTACATCAATTTTAACTATAAAAGACTCAAAAAAGGCTCACAATGTTATACCATTCTCTCTCTCTCTCTCTCTCTCTCTCTCTCTCTCTCTTAGTGCACTGCATATTTGCAGGCCCATGACACATAACTCCTCCACATATTTATATCCTCTGCTATTCTCTTCATATCGACATACGAATTTATCAGAAAATGTGCCTACAATATTTTGTAGCTCTAAATTAATATTAATTTGTAGGACACAATTTTCTTAAAATATGCCCTAAAATTACCGAACCTCCAAAAACTAATCGAGGATACTCGACTAGTCGTAACAAGTGAATTCATGTTATAATGAAAAGCTGGGACTGATTTAAATGAGGCCGCAGACTCCATTTATCATTCGTTTAGTGGGTCAATGAGGTCAGTTTTGTCTCTACGTAGTAACTCGTATTCTGCGCCTGCTGAAACACAATATTTTTATAATTCGTCCAATATTCAATTGCGATGAGCATTTTACTGTCTGTTTCATCTTCTAAAGTAGACGGTGGAGGTGATTTTGACGCTAAATACTTCACCCAAGCGCAGCAACAACAACCATAATAACATTGCAATGCTAACATGGACACTGTGGCACCGAAGGAAAATTGAAGGAAAATTGCATAAATATTGAAAATAAAGTGCATATAATGAAATAGACGCTTTCGTATATTGTATACTTGTGATAATTTAATTATGCTGAAAGGTAATATTGACTCTCTTAAGTGTTCTGCCAAATGGCAGGTCCATGGTCGCATTTCTGCTCACAGACAGTAATCATTTTTTGTCAGAACACTCCATAGATTAACAAGATGAATAGAATGGTCCCATCTCGAATGCTTTACCAAAAGTTTAATCTACAGTATATCCTTGAGTGAAAGATGGTTTCCGAGATGGTTCTTTAAAGTCTTCCTCGGACCGTTGTGTAGTCGGCTCAAACGAAGCACGGATTTACGGTTGATTTATTCTTCGGTGGCCAGTACAATGCCAATTCAATTTATGTTGAATATACTTGTTGGAGTATACTCCATGTCAAAAAAAAAAAAAAAAATAAGAAAAATTAAAAGAGCATAATCAAGCATATAGTCACACAGCCTGTGATGATGTAATATACAGCTGTATTATAAGATGTAAGATGTAATATACAGCTGTATTATAAGATGTAAGATGTAATATACAGCTGTATTATAAGATGTAACAATATTCGTTTAAGAATTACATCGTCCTTTATCATAGTCGTGATATCACGTCCAAGTGCAATTTTTCAAAAATCTAAAACGAATAGACTATTTAAATAGGGGATTGTTTGATGACAGAGAGGACTGGAGAAAGTCTATTCGTGTCCCGACCCTAGCTAAACTGGGTTTCAAGTGAAGAAGAAGATGATGATGATGATATTAAAAATCTACCTCTGATATCCATTTTTAACGAAGTATATTTGTGAGCAGGGAAAAAGCTGGTAAAGCTAAGGTTAATATCAGTTTCCTCACTCGAAAGCGATGTCAGTGACGGGAGAGCTCAGGATTTGAACCCCGCACATACTGCTCCGCGGTCGAGTGTCTTACCGACTTCGCCACTGGCTCAAGCCAGAAAGCAGAGATCCTTGATTTCAATGTAATTATTATACCACTTTCATGATTTTGTCCTCGTTAACCTGAGTTTCAGCACTTTATGTTTTCTGGTATCACGTATATTAATTATGGGTCTAGAACTTCGACCTGCAGTTGGATTGAGAAAATTCTCCAACTCTCTCCTAGAAGTTACCAGATTGATTCGACAACTTTTCTGCTTAATCACTTGCTCGTCAGACCTATTAAACATTAGAGACAATTAAATTAACAAATTTTGTGTAAAGAATCATTTAAATTAACTTATACATTAAGTAGAGAAGTACATTTAACATTTAAAATTGAAAGGAAGAAATTAATTCCAAAAACGTTAATTTAGTGATTGGTACGAAGTTAACAGTGATCCTCGTGTTATGTCCGGATTGTTTGAAGAATAGACCAACCGGTGACTGCACGTGTTGTAGAAGGCGACTAAAGCACTAAGATCCATACCAACGTCAGAAGGGGCATTCGGTTGTTGAGCGCCTAGGCTCCAGAAATTGCTACAAAAATGTAAACGAATGGAAAAATCTCAAATATGGGATTGAATGATGATGTGGTGTGGGACAGAGAGGATTTGAAACAGTCTATTTGTATCCCAACCCGGGTTAAAATTTGATTCAACGGAAGATGATGACTAAATTAACAGTGAAACTTTTCTTTTTATTACTTTATTAATTTATTTCAATGGTATATATAGCCTACATGTATATTTATGCAGAAATGCAGATAAATTTCGAGAGAGCAAAGACTACGAAGCCAAGCTATCATTAGAGAAGAAGAAGTTAGAAGGAGCAAGTATCTCGTATAGTGCAGAAGATCTTCTTGAAGTTCTTCACTCAATTTTTTCTAAGGTACATCTGCCTTTCTCTTGTTGTCTTCAAAATAATTATATTTCCTATTGTAGTTATATATATATATATATATATATATATATATATATATATATATATATATATATATATATACATATATATATACATGTATATATATATATATGCATTTATAAATATACATGTATATATATATACATGTATATTTACATGTATATATATATATATATATATATATATATATATATATATATATATATACATCTTTACATCTTGTTCTACCAAGTGGAGATCCAAGGTACATATTTGTCTGCTTTCACGCTTCATAATGAGCACTCCTTAGATCAACAAGTTAATCCCTGCACAAAGGTTATGCCTGATCCATACCTTATGTAGCCTATAACTGGGAAAAAATATGTCTTCTGATGTGGTTTCCCGTTGCCTTCGTAACTTCTTGCTCAATCTCCAAAGCAATCCTAGAACCTATTGACGTTTTAAGCAAATTTTGAAGAAGGGATTGATTGAAAGATAAATGTTGAATTCAAGTGAAAGTGGCTTAAATTGTATAGAAAATAAATATCTAAGAACGAAGATTTCTAAGTTTGACTATTTTCTTTAAAATTTAAGAACTTTTCCTATGTAGTTTAACATCTGTGTAATTATTTTTGCTGTTCGTGAAAACTATGGTTACTTTGCTAACATTACGATGTTTTCTAAATCTATACCTGCTGAAAATAACGTGTAAAATCGAGTGCTACTTAAATTACATGAGGCTTTATTTATAGGCAACATAAAAACATTGCAATTCGTGCCGTTAATTTATTTAAATGTATTTGTCATAGGCTCTTTCAAGCATGACATTACTACTTATGCTAAAATTGTCTATAAGACCTCAATGAGTAATGCCAAGTTAGACATATTCGTACATTAAATCTTTAGTAGGATTATAGTTACAAACTAACAATTTAATCAATCATTGCGATCGATCAGTCATACAGTCGGTCAGTCAATCAACTAAATTAGCTTTGACTTTTCTTATCTCTGCATCGATGACGCACTCAGATAAACACTCGAGTTTTAAGTTTTAGAGTTTTAGGCTCATATTTTAGTTCAGCCCTTGGTGAGTAGGCTACATGTAACCTGTGCACACTATCCAATAATAAAAGACTAAATAAATATTTTGACTGCGTAGCAACGAAGAGATAGAATTGATATAAAAGTCTGACCGATGATCGAGAGTGGATTTGTTTATTTTCATAAAGCAGACTCAAACATAAATCGGTCAGTTAGTTACTCTGTTTCTCTCTCCTACACTGTATACTGTTATCTCCGCTCCCATCAACGTGAAGGGATATTTTATAATTTCGCTGCTATGCTATATATTTACAATACTGTGGTTATATTCCGTGGCCTGAATTTACGTTCAGATTCGTTGCATAGTAGTGAAGATGTTCTGTAGTTTGTAGATGTTCTACTAGTAAGAGATGAATAAATTTAGAAGATTAGAAAATAACTTCAGAAGCAGACATTAACTTATTTTCTCTGTCTTCTTAG
Source organism: Enchytraeus crypticus (assembly GCA_905160935.1). Classification (NCBI taxonomy): domain Eukaryota; kingdom Metazoa; phylum Annelida; class Clitellata; order Enchytraeida; family Enchytraeidae; genus Enchytraeus; species Enchytraeus crypticus. The sequence goes on along the minus strand of CAJHZI010000473.1, from coordinate 611,878 downwards.
GAGGCGTTTCCGTGATTTGGTTTAAAGCGCTAGATAATCTTCTAGATTGATCTTTTAATTTGTAATGAAGAGATTGTTATGGATTATTGCGAAAAGTGAATACGCTGATATTCATTTACTAATTATTAATTAATTTCTTTATTGTTTTACCCTGCTGGCATTCCGTTCAGGCGGTACGATTGTACATGTTTAAAATTTATCATTTATTGTAACTTCTAGGTTAAAGGAACTAAATTTGAAGAATATCTGTTGGCAGTTATTCGAGAACTTTCTCAATTCGGCTCATTACAGTCACCTAACAGCAGTAACCTGCTGAAAACAGTGCAGCTGATAGCAAACCAATCTCTGCAACGAACGAATGAATCAGATGAATTTTCAAAATTAGAAAACATCAAACCCGAGCCACTGGATTCTATAAAACTATTGCTAACTGAACTGCCGCGTAAACCAAGTCACGAGGATAAATTTCAATGTAAAAATTATGCTAATTTAGAATCCTGTTCAGCTTTATCGGACTCGATTGGAAAAATGGTCCTGCTAAATCCTACACAAAATAGCGAGTGTGACGAAACTACAGAATATGCCGGAAATTTACCAAATTTGGAATATCAAAAAGAACTGCTTGTCCCGACACCCAATTCCATCATCCCACAGTCAAATATTCCACCCCCACCCCCACCTGTTCCTCCCGTAGCCCCCTGGATTTCTGGTCCACCTCCCCCACCCCCACCCCCTGTTGCGGGATTCAGCTCTTTTGCCTCTAATTTTGGCGTCCGCCCCTCATCTGCTCCTGATGTTCACAGACTACCCCAACAAAGAACTCCAACTCCGAGAAACCTCGTCAAGAAGCTTCAGTGGAATAAGATTCCGGAAAGTAGAGTCGTCAATTCAGTTAATCTCTGGACTGTGTCTGCGAAACTGTTTAGCGGTAGAATTGTGGATTTCTGTAAACTTGAGGATTTGTTTGCGATAAACGGTGCATCGGTTGAAGGAAAGGAGTCGAGGAAACGGGATGGCTTTGAGAGTTCTTCGAAGTTGAACCAGCAAGGAACGCTTTCAGAACGGAAGAAGAAATCCAACGAGGTAAGTTTGTTATAGTTGTCCCTCTCTTCAGTACACTAGCAAGTGGCAGGTTCAAGGTACATATTCATACTTAAATTTTAGTCTGCTTACTCGCTCCATACGAGCACTCCTTAGGTCAAGAAGTTAATCCCTTCACAAAATCTATGCCTTATCCATACCTTTTGTAGCCCACATAAATTGGAAAAAGTGTGGCTTCTGAGGTGGTTTACCGTTGCCTTCCTGATAGTTATATCACCGAAATAATAGCCTACTTATTTTCAGCAGACATAACAGTCTCTACCAGTTCTATCCTCAGCTTTCGTTTTCACGGTACTGCTGACGACTTATGCCATTAGATCGTGCTTGACCTCTGCTAATTACGTAGACACAACTTCTTCATGTACTCTACTTCATAAAGTAAAGCTAAAGCTGATGCTAACGTCAGTTTCCTCACTCGAAAGCGATGTCACTTACGGGCGAGCCCAAGATTTGAACCCTGCACATAAAAAAGAGTTAAAGAAAAGGACTTTACTTAGAAGTTTTTCAGGGAGTGGGATTTCACAGATACTCTCAGTAAGAATCGGTTGAACCTTTTCTGTTTTATTAAGCACTTTTTAAATTGAACGGAGAAAATTGATTGGTCAATTTATTTGATAATTTAACGTATTTCCTCTCCGTACAGGTAAACATTATCGACGCCAAGCGGAGTTTGAATGTCAACATATTCTTACGCCAATTTCGAGTTCCGCATGCTGACATCATTGACTGGTTGCGGAGTGGATTAAGTGATAAGTTTGGAGCCGAGAGGTTGCGTGGTCTAATCCAAGTCCTTCCAGAACCAGACGATGAGGAAAAGCTGAAACAGTTCTCCGGGGATCGCAGTAAACTTGGAAATGCCGAAAAATTTTATTTAGAGCTCATGCGCTTGCCTAAGTAAGTATTTCTTCTAACATGACATTATAAAAATTATAGTGCTACTGTCGTCCAAGACAATATCGGACACTACTGAGAATAATTCAAGCCTCTGAGTAAAGAGAAGATCGAATACGGGGCAAATTCCAAAACCCAGAAAACCAGTTTAAAGATAATGTTACCTTTTAAGATAATTATTATTATTACCTTATAAGATAATTATTATTATTATCTTATAAGATAATAATAATAATTATCTTATAAGATAATTATTATTATTATCTTATAAGATAATTATTATTATTATCTTATAAGATAATTATTATTATTATCTTATGAGATAATTATTATTATTATCTTATGAGATAATTATTATTATTATCTTATGAGATAATTATTATTATTATCTTATGAGATAATTATTATTATTATCTTATAAGATAATTATTATTATTATCTTATGAGATAATTATTATTATTATCTTATGAGATAATTATTATTATTATCTTATGAGATAATTATTATTATTATCTTATAAGATAAGATTTAACTTTAGATAAGGTCAAATTGAAATATTGATAACAAATACTGTTGTTTATTTATTGGCAATTTGACTTTTCAAATTGATTATTATTGTTTAATTAATCATATATTTTATTAGCCAAACTTTCAAGAGCCACAGTTGCTTGAACATTTTCATCGAATTATAGAATATAAGTTTTCATCGAATTAGTGAATAACATGATTAATTTTTTGAATAATTCATTGATTAACTAAACGAATGATTAATTCATTGCATGATTAATTTCTGGATTAGTGACTGATGATTGTTGCACTTTGTCAGAAAATAAGCAGTTTTATCAAACTATCGACAGCAATGATTGATCGATGAATGAATGATTGATTGATTGATTTATCATTCAGCTACCGGCTGTTGATCGAGGCACTGTTAGTAAAAGAAGACTTTCATCAGATCGTCGACTACCTCAACCCAGCGATTGATGCCATCATACTGAGTGCTAAGGATATAAAAGAGAGCAAAGCTCTGCATGAGATCATCTATATGGTCCTCATCGCAGGAAACTTTCTTAATTCAGTAAGTCATGATTAAGTGATATTAACTGATGCTTAATGATATCATTCATCATAATCTTCCCTTCAATCCCAGTTTAGCCAGGGTCGGGGTACGATTAGGCAGTTTATCAATTCGTTTAAGTTTTTATATCAATTCTTGGAGCCTAGGCGCTCACCAAGCGAATGCCTTTTCTGACGTTGGTGATTATTAATTATGTCATCTCAATGCTACATAATATCACTTAATTAAGTAATTAAGTATGATTATTATCACTTAATCTTCACTTGATGATTAATTATATTATTAAGTGAAGTTTAAGTGACATTAATCATAATTAATTAATTAATTAATTGATATTGAGAAGTGTTGAGTTATGATAAGTTCATTAATTAATTAATCGACGATTAAGCGCTATTAATTGATGATTAATTAATTAATTAAATCAAGATTGAGTTAGCGGTCGTTGCTGCTCAACATACATTGATAACATATCTTCTACGAGTACGAAAGCTGACATTCGATATTTATTGACTGATTGAATGATTGATTGAGTAAAATACTCCTTTTTATTTCTTCTACTTTTCTTGGTATTGAATTTTTCTGATTTGAATGTTTTTAATTCTCTTTTGAGAACTTAACCGGTCAATTAATTAACTAACTAACTAATTTATTAACTGCCAAATTAAATAATTAATTAATTTTAGAATTAACAAGAGACAAGGAAAATACAAGAATAAATTGGCGATTAGAAATTGTTTATTTCTTTCGAATTGGAATTGATGCAACAACTTAAATATAGAGTATAAAATTCGATAAAGGGTCAGAATTTACGTATATAATATTGAATTTGTTTCAATTTAAAATCTTAAGCACATATTGTAATATAATGAAAACTTCATCAGGATGTTTTACTGCTTGTATTGCCAATTTAGAGGTAAGTTAGGCAGTTAGTTAGGCTTGAGCCAGTGGCGATGTCGGTAAGATAATCTACACGGATCACTATGTGCGGGGTTCAAATACTGGGCTCGCCCCTTACTGACACCGCTTTCGAGTGAGGGAACTGACGTAAACATTTGCTTTTTAGCTGTTTTAGCTTTAGTCTAGCCCAGTATCAAGAAAATCCGAGATTTTACTCTCTCACAGGCCGGCCAAGAATCGAACACACGAGAATTCTGTTAATTTTGCGATCAGTCAGATTTGGACTGTAATGCCGCTACAAACGAAGCATTTAGCATTTTCTTAATATTTCATTGGGCTAATTTAATTAATTAATAGTTAATAATTTTCTCTTGTTGTTGACACACAGGGTGGATTTGGTGGGAACGCCGCTGGTTTTAAATTGTCATCGCTTTTGAAGCTGACTGAGATCCGATCAAACAAGCCAAGTCTAAATCTTATGCATTATGTTGCTCAGGTAATTTTTGCTAGAATTTTAACTCATAAACTTTCATCCAAAATGTGGTTTACAGAATATCTTTGCTTATGTTGCTGTTTTTATACCTTTATCCACTAAATTTCTGTACTTATGTTAGCGCATATTAAATCAAGTGTCGATTAACGCTAATCTTCTATAACCCAGAGTTTTAATATTCTTTAATGGCTGGACCAGGTTCTTGAGTATGAGTTAATAATTAAACTAATAAGAACTGTACATTGTTATCGGTAGATGCTCGATTCAAACCCAGCTCTAGCTTAGATTCCTAAGTGCTTTCAAGAAATTAAAGTTGAGTTTTTCTTGGCTGTATTCGCATGCATTTGTATATCATAGCAGCTTTTGTTCTATCGATCTAGCTCTAAAGCATGCAGGTATCAGTATGCAGGTGCATAAACTGTAGCATTGAATTGTTAATGTTTAAAACCACGAGTAAAATGAAGCTAAAATATATATGGCAGATATGTAATGCTTTTAACGATATTAAAGTCATTAAGTATGGTAGTTATTAACTTAATATGGCAGTTTTCATAGACTGTTATAACTTCAATAATTTGTTTAATACCACAGGAAGCAGAGGCTGTTAATCCAGAGCTTTCCCTTGAATTTAATAAAATGAAATATCTTTCGGAAGCTTCACAGTAAGTGCTTATATTTTATTCTAGTTTCTATAATTCTTTCACATAGCTAATGAGAATTAATTTTTGGGTTTAAATCAACATCAGCCTATTTAATGTTAAATTATTAACTTCTACAAGTTTATTGAAACATCATTATTTTATTATTACATTATTATTATTATTATTATTATATTATTTCATTCTTTACACTAATCTTAATTTTAATTTCTTCTCAGCAAAAGCATTATCATCATCTTCCATTGATTTCCAATTTAGCTAGCGTCGAGATAAAATGGCGTAACTTATATTTCGTCTGACGAGGGATTTCGCTTGATGTTGATCAGGGTGACCCTTCTGGACTTCCCCACCGCTATCGGGAGCGAATCCCCTAACCTTGTGGTCGGGGGCCTCATATGCCGTGGACGTTGTCATTTTAAACTTTGCCAGTTGTTTTAGAGTATTTTGTTGCAATTTCTGAAGTCTAGGCGCTTACCAACCGAATGCCTCCTTTCTTAGCGTTGGTTGAGATCTTAGTGCTTTGCATCCTGTTACGACACGTGCAGTCCACGGTTGGGCTATGCTTCAACAACTAGGACATATCTCGGGCGGAATTACTCTAAGTAATATATAGGTATGAAGTAGTACTTTAAGTAATGCTACTTTAACTAATATTATGCTCTTTCAAGGCAATTCTCCATGTCACATTCTGAATATTCATCACATAGGTTCAGTTTCTAGTTAGAATGTTTTCAGTCTTTTTAATTGCGAAGTGGGAATTTGTTAGATTTAAACGATTTGTATTTTTCCCTAATTTTCTCTGTTAACTCAGATATTCGCAAGAGTCACTCAACTCTGACCTGAAGACCTTTCAACTTCGTCTGAGAAAGATTTCTCAGCAGTTGACTCAGGCAGATGAGCAGTTTAAACAACAGATCTCGTCATTTCTGGAGGTCGGTTAAATCGACACGCATATTTAATCTATTATCTCTTATATCTGATGTGTTCTATAGGTAGGACATATTTTTTATAATAATTTAGGCTTTAGAATAATTTAGGCTTTAGACATAAAAGAAAACATAACGGCCCAGTAGGACAGGAAGCACAGATGCTTGTTTTAACAGATGATAAAGATTTAATTTTCCCGTGTTGTGCTCGGGTGTGGTTGGACCTTTGCAGAATATGGCAACCGCAAACAATCTGCTGCGTGTGAGTAAGAGGCGACTAAGGCAGAAGCTTAGAATGGCAAGAGGGGACCCACCTCACCATGAAATACTTTCCCCCAGGATTAGATGGTAATTAATCCATCTAACTGAGGAAGGCAACGGGCTACCACCTCAGAAGTCCTAATTTTCCAAAGCTATAGGCTACATAAGGTATGGATATGGCATAGACTTTGTGAAGGGATTAACTTGTTTGATCTAAGGAGTGCTCTTATGGAGCGAGAAGACAGACTTTGAGTATGAATACGTACCTTGAACCTGCCACGTGGCAGTGCACTGAAGAAGAAAAAGGATTTAATTAATACCGTTTATAATTAAATTAGGTTCACCGATGTTATAAAGTAGTAGGTTTGTAATCTACAAATGTTCTTTGATGTTTAAATATGATTTATCATTTTTAAGTGATACGCTTTAAAATTTTCTGTGGTTTACTGATGTTTAGATGGTATAATAGTTTATCAATATTTACATGGTTTATAATTAATTTATTCTGGTCTATCGAATTTTAATTGGGTTTATAATTTGTATGGTTTATCGATGTTTAGTTGCCTTGAAAATTTAGTATCGTTTACCGATGTTTAGATGGTTTAATAATTTACTACGGTTTACCAACGATATCAACATAGTTGATCACTTCACTATAATGCGTATTTACTTTACTTACTTTTGCTCTCATGGAGCGAGAAAACAGACTTCGAGTATGAATATGTACCTTGAACCTGCCACTTGGCAGTGCACTGAAGAGAAGACACCTACGTTTACATGGTTTAATCATGATCAGAATGTTTAATAATTTACTATAGTTTACTGATTGCTTTATTAATTTGCAATGGATTAAAGATGTTTATATGTTTTATTAATTTACTATGGTTTACCAATTTTTATATGGTTTATTAATTTGAAATGGTTTACTGATGTATTTAGTTTAATTATTTATTATGGAGCGCCTAGGCTCTAGAAAATGTTATAAAAATTTAAACGAATGGGAAAGTCTCCAATATAGGATTGACTGATGGGTTATATGATGTAGGACAGAGGGGATTTGAGACAGTCTGTTAGTATCCCGACCCTAGTTAAACTGGGATTCAAGGGAAGACGATGATAAATAATTTACTATGATTTACCGATGTTTATATGGTTTAACACTTGACAATGGTTTATCGATGTTTATATGGTTTAACAATATCCTATGGTTTACCGCTGTTTATATTGTTTAGCAATTTACTATGGTTTACCGATGTTTATATGGTTTAACAGTTTACTATGTTTTACCGATGTTTATATGGTTTAACAGTTTACTATGTTTTACCGATGTTCATATGGTTTAACAGTTTACTATGTTTTAATAATCCTATGTTCATATTGTTTAACAGTTTACTATGGTTTACCGATGTTTATATGGTTTATTAATTTACTATGTTTTACCGATGTTTATATGGTTTAACAGTTTACTATGTTTTACCGATGTTTATATGGTTTAACAGTTTACTATGTTTTACAGATGTTTATATGGTTTATTAATTTACTATGGTTTACCGATGTTTATATGGTTTATTAATTTACTATGGTTTACCGATGTTTATATGGTTTAACAGCTTACTATGTTTTACCGATGTTCATATGGTTTAACAGTTTACTATGTTTTACCGATGTTCATATGGTTTAACAATTTACTATGTTTTACCGATGTTCGTATGGTTTAACAGTTTACTATATTTTACCGATGTTCATATTGTTTAACAGTTTACTATGGTTTACCGATGTTTATATAGTTTAATATTTAGGTATGATTTACCGATGTTCAGAATGTTTAATATTTTATCAATTTCGTATGGTTTACCGATTCTTATATGGTTTAATAATTTACTATATGGTTTACCGATGCTTATATGGTTTAACAGTTTACTATGATTTACCGATGTTTAGATGGCCCATGCGGAGATGTCTCAGATTGAGGAGGATCTACAGAATGTTGAAGAGCTGAGACTTGATCTTGCCAGATATTTCTGTGAGGAGGAGAAATCCTTTCAGCTCGATGACTGCATTGGCATCTTCAATACGTTCACGAAGAACTTTCTCAAAGCCGTTCAGGTGAGTCATTCACGTGTGCATATGTATAAAATTTTATGATAGACCAACCGAAGCAGACCGAGATTTGGAATGGTAGATGATTTAAAGACTCACTAATGTGTGGACATGAAATCGAAAGCAGAAAAAAAGGAGAGTGGAGGCATTATACGCCATGGACCTGCCAGTAGACAGTGCACTGTAAAAGCTCTAAAGCCAATGTTAACGATAGTTTCATATCTCTCGAAACCGATATCAGTGACAGGAGAGCCCAGGATTTGAATCCACACATTGTGATCTGCGGTCGTATACCTTACCGACATCGCCACTTAACTTACTCCAGCCAAGAGAGACATGCACTAACACACAGAAACACGTGTATCAAAAAACATAGAAACACCTGGTTATCACGCTGACATGATTCTTAAATTGTAATAAATATTATGCGATAAAGATCAACAGTAGAATCTAACAGTTTTAAGGGTAGGCCCTAAAAAAATTGCTAGGTAACATATCGACTTATTTCTATAAGTTTATTAATGTGATATATAACAAACATTTAATGTATTTAGGAAAATAAGGAACGATCGGCTCAAGAGGTGAAGGCTGAAGAAAGAAAACTTCAGAGACAGAGTATGGTGAAGAAGTCTGGTGAGTAATGCTGATGATCGATTAGCATTATTAGTAATTATAGTGCTAGTATCACTTAAACTGTGTTATAATCTTCATCGTCGTTTCGTCGTCATAGTCATCATCTTCAAAAGCTAGTAAAAGCTAAGGTTAACGCCAGTTTCCTCACTCGAAAGCGATGTCAGTGACGGGCGAGCCCAGGATTTGAACCCCGCATATACTGATCCGCGGTCGAGTATCTTACCGACTTCGCCACTAGCTCCAGCCATCGTCATTATCATCTTCATTATTTTCAAAGCACGGTTACTATAACTGAATTATAAGACTGCAAATTGAGAATTAATAGTGACTATGATTTAATGACAGTGTGTACATGATAATAAATTTCGAAGATTTAACGTTCGGTTCCTCTCCTTGCGAAGAGGAATTTACTTCGCCTTCGGAACTGTGATAAAAGCACGAATTAAAAAACTAACAGGACCTCTCATCATAATCATCATCATCATCATCATCATCATCATCATCATTATCATCATCATCATCATCATCATCATCATCAACATAATCATCATCATCATCTTCCCTTAATTCTCATTTTAACAAATATACTGTCTCAAATCCTCTCTGTCCTACATCATGTCATCAGTAAATCCCCTATTCGAGACTTTTCCATTCTTTTAAATTTTAATAGCAATATCTGGATCCTAGGCGCTCACCAACCGAATGTCCAGGACCTCTGATTATCTTTACATATTTAATTAAACCCTAACGCATATTTGATGAAAAGTGAATATATTTTGAATTTTGAAATGGTTAAGCTCCCCAAATCACTAGCAAAAATAAAATACTAAGATTGAACATGTACATATTATTTCGACCTAGATGGTGTTTCAAGTAATTACTTGAAGTAAAAAAATATGCATCTGATTCAAATGATAATAATTACATTTCTATTTCTTATTTTCAGATCAGGGCAATCCTACGAAATATTCTTCAGCAGGCGTCTGTCGTACGGCTGAGCCTTTGAACGAGAACTCTCTTGACGAATCAAATACTCCTCGCACATCATCTGCAAAGTCTGAGATTGAAGAGGCACCTACGAAAGGATTTTTCCACAAGCGCCGTCTTTCCTTGTCCAGCATCCACTCGACCTTCAGTGAGATGGACTCGGGCACTTGCGCCTCTGATGACTGTGGAGACGATTTGCTCTACAGTCTACTCAAATCTGTGGAAAGCGACGTGGAAAAACGAACCGGAAGCATAAGAAGAAAAAGAAGAAATTCTCGAGCAACGATTGAGCCACTAGATAGAGAAATCTGTTCACCAGCTGATCAATCAATCAATAAAGATTTAAAGTCAGACTCGACGACTCATGGTGCAAATAAGTTATCCAGATTTCTTCCATCTACTTCATTGATTGAAGGAACAAGGTCTTTGTTGGAGGGAGTTTCGAAAGAAGAACTGACAGCCAAAGTTTCCTCTATGGACGGAGTTCCATCCGGTATATCATCTTGTGAAGATTTGCAATCAGCTTTGAAGTTGGAGAGAGAGAACAGAAGAAAGGAGCGACACAAGAGAAATAGAGCTGGTATGACCGGTGGTCGAACACAGGACTCTAGTTCTGTTCTTAAAGTAGATAACTCAATCCTGGACTGTCTTAATTCGGACCAAGCAATAGCTAGTTACAATTCTCCTAAAAGCTTTGACGTAATTGCCATGGATTGTAAGTATGATAGAGTAACGGATAAGTTTAGAAACGGGTGTGAACTTCTGGCGGAGAATCTGGCTAAATGCGCATCTGGGCAAACACGTTCTTCGTCGACAGCTAAAGAAGTTCATCAGACAAATCGATCTGATACCGCCAACGACATTTCTGCGAATGATTTATCAACACGTGACGCTTCCTGTATGTCGTTAACGGAAAAGGCGCTCATGGAACACAGTACAGGGAAATGGAGGCATCCCGACAACGTTACTAGTTCATTTGACTTGGAGAATTATGTAAAGAATAACGGTAGCATTAGTCGTAACAGTGGCAATTCAGCGGAATCCATATCAACTGACACTGCAGTAAGGCCATCGAAGAGATGGGGTTGGGTGTTCGATGGAGTGGATTCGGGTTCTAGTGACTTTAATTTACCTCCATCGGAAATTCCATCGTCGTCAGCTAACCCTAGCTATTCAATACCAGCATCCCTAATGACTCTACGTAAATCCACGGAAGTAGGTGCGCATAATCTAAATGAACGAACGTTGAACAGAAAAGAAAAACTAAAGAAACTTTCTGAACGTTATTCTGAACTGAACGAAGATAATGTAAGTCAAACAAATCAGTCTTCAGACGAAGTGTCAAGTTTAAAGTCAGGCAACTTTGATCTAAGCTCCGCTGATGGCGCTGGTGTTGAATTGTACGACCATAAATCCGAAACCGGATCCACTTACAGTGCAAGAGACGAAGGATTTGAATCGGAAGGTATTTCCAATCCATCCGTCTCGCAGCGAAATTCCCTCAACAGTGCCTTAGAAATGGAGATTAGAGTCACGCCGTTGATGGCACGTAAGGAAATGGATTCCGACAAGGATGTCGTGGATTATAGGTTGGATATGCCGGGTTCCATAACGGATATTAACCACGGTGATTCTCGGAGCGGTAGTGGTCTATTTGCGCGAAGTATTGACAGCTTAGTTGCTAAGAATGATCTGACTATCTGTGAGTCATCCATAGATATAGAAAACGACGTCGAGAGTGGAGTAGCTATGCGTCAGTCTATCTCCTCGAATCAGCTGAATGTTTCTGCAACTTCTGCTTTTCGTCAGAGAAAAGCAACGAGTTTGGTTATTTCCAAGAACAACCAGCCAGCATCGAAATCGTCTAATCACGTTCAAACAGCAGGATCAGCTGAAAAGAAACCACAGACGTCGAATGCTTTATCAAGCCTGTTAGAGAAAGTTTCAGAGAAGGCAATGGCTTTGGGAAAGGGCGCGAATAGCAAATCCAGAGTTGATAAGACTTTTAATGCACCAGCAGGCTTCTCAAATGCTTCATCCAAAGCTAAACAAACGTCAACGTTAAGTAGCGGTCAGAAGGGATCTAGTTCTTCTCGAGCAAGTTCTATCATAAAGGAGACTTCCGTTAAAGCAGCCACACCTCAAAGGAATCCAGTTACATTGTTGGGTAATAAGAACAAAACTGCTACACCTTCCAATATCAACGCAACTCTATCGAGCAGAGCTTCAACAAGATTGTCCACCTTTAAAGCAGTGCCTTCCTCGACCTCCGTACCGACATCTTCGTCAAGTTCAGCTAGAGTATCTTCCGCCAAATCCACAAAATATGCTACTACGCCAGCCAGCACTGTTTCTGGACGCTCACAGCTACCTGGAACGAGACTGACTAATGTAGAAAACGTGCCTACACCTCCAATGAGAACATCTTCCATGCATTCAGCACCTGTCAGTGCGAGACAGCCATCAGAAAGATTGAACAGCGGCTCTGCTAGGTCGTCACCAGAAAAGACTCTCGAAAGAGACTTGCATACTACTGAAAGCTCGTCGCAGATGATATCGGGTACCATCTCAAGTGAACCCAAGGTCACTGATAATATAAGAACTACCGTAGCCTCGCATGTGATGACTCCTATTAGTAAGCTAACGCCTGGAAGTGAAAAGAAGCTCTTGTCGCCTTCTAAATCAAATCAACCTTCCTCTTCAAGATTATCAACTTTCTCTAGCAATATGATTTCAAGTAGAACTGTTGCGGGCCCAAGTAGCAGAAACCAAGTCTCAAAATCGGCGCCAAACTATGCGGCACCAAAATCTGCAACACCAAATTCGGCGGCAAACTCTAGAAGGACTCCTACAGTTCCAGTTTCCTCGGCGAAGCTGCCAGCCACAAGGACTTTGAGAGCCGGTTCAGCGAGTACATCTGGAACAATCGATAGAACCAAACCGTCCACAGGACTTGCTGGTGCTCAAGGTTGTAGAAAAGTGAGCTCTACCTGCTCAAACGTTAGAGAAGATGGCTTACCAAATGTCGAAGCAGCAGAGGCAACAGAATCGGCTTTAAATATTTCTTCTGTGTCAGCGACTCTAAGTAAAGCTCAGATCAGTGCTGTGGTATCAACGAAGTCAACCTCAAATGAAAAGAAGGATCTGACAGAGCGACAGAAATCTCTGGTAAATGTAACGAGGAATTCGAAGGCTGCAGGAGCCAAGGTTACGCAGAACAGCCGTTCTTCGCTTCAAGTAAAGTCTTCTTCAGCGAGTCGCAAATAGACATGTTGCGCAAAGGATGTTTTTAAAAATCTTGATGGCTATTTGTAAATAAAATTAAAAATTCTAGTGGAACAAATATAGCCGAATGGAGCGAGCGTAAGTTCCCAGCTAGTGAAATATATCAGAAGCGGGTCGAGCCCTGCATTTTGAATCCTGCGCCTACTGATACGCAGTCGAGAACCTAACCCATCGTGCCACTTATGCAGCCAAATGGTTCGTTTATGTAATATTGCATCAAATGATTTAGAGTTTTGGTCTTAAATGTTTTCAACGAAGGAATTATCAAGGCTAGCTAGATCCGAGGCCTTCTTTATGAGTTCGAATCCGTTATCGCTATGGTTAGTATTGAGGATTGCCATCTATGGGATCTTCAAGTTAAAGAAACGAAGCTTCCACACCTCGTGTCGTATGGGTCCTTGGCATCGACCTTATATTATCGCACCAACTCTTTAGAATATTGACATCCTTTCACTAAGTAAAATTAGAAAATCAACCGGTTGATAAATCAATCTATCCAATATATTTAAGGAGAATAGTCGACTTCGAGAATTCTTTTTAAGATTTTAACATCTTAAAATATGTGTTACTGGCGAATATCTGTTTCCATAAACTTTAAGGAAATAACTTCAGTTTCATTAAGTTTCAAATAACTTAGTCGAAATTAAGACATCTCCGTCTATTTCTCGCTGAGAACAAATGAAATCGTTAGATGTCTCAGGCAAGGGCTTCGGTTGAGAAATCGAACGTTAAATTGCAGTTCGAATGTGTGCTAGAAATGAAATAAAATATAAGACATACACGAAACGATTATAGATAGTCATTTATTCCCAAGCGATGGGCTACATTAAGTTACCAGTAGGCATAGCCATTTGAGGAGGGATTAACTAATTAATCGATGGAGTGCTCTTTATGGACCGCGATACATAATGCGGGTATGAATAAGTACCTTGGACCCGCCACCAGCCAGAACACTAGAGATAGAGAGAGATAGAGAGATAGATAGAGAGAGAGAGAGACAAAGTTATGGGCGCCTTAAATAAGAAGTGCTTTCTACGCGTTTCAAATTTGTCACGCATATGAAAATATATTGGAGAATTTTTGAGTACAAATGACGATTATATTTTTATACGATCAATGCCTTAGTAAGTGGACTTTAATATTATCATTTCAATTTGACTTTCCTGAATATGGAGCGGCAATATTTTTATACCTCATTTTCGTAATTTGTCGTGCCTTTACTGCCTGAGACATTGGCCTGAAAACTATGCTACAATATGGACTGTAGTGCTTCGTAGAATATTTATTCAGATTTCTTTGTTTTGATATTGAACATGCTGCACGTGTAATTTTGTAAGTAATGTTTTATAGATATTTGTGTCGCATTTCTTAGACTTTTTGTATTTATTTATTTGTTATATTTTTTGATATTTCGTTTAGGCTGGTTTTGTGGCACGTAGAGTCCTTTTCTGTTTTATAACTTTCAGAACTCCGTTGATATCATTTGCAAGACAAATATTTCATAATCTCAATTATAACGTAGAGCAGCAGCTTCGACGAACGTAACAGGCTGTTATTAATGGCCTTATCTCAGTGCCTATTTGATTTGTTTATGTAAGTAAATAAGACTGCTTAAGGCTACTTAAGGCTGAAGCCAGTGGTGATGTGGGTAAGATATTCCACGGCGGATCAGTATATGAGGGGTTCAAATCCTAGAATCGTCCGTCAGTGACATCGCTTCCGAGTGAGGAAACTGACGTTAAAATTAGCTTTACCAGCTTTTTACTTAAGGTTAAGACAAAATTTAATAAGGCTGCTTATTTTTGTAGCCTATTTGACTACATTTACTTTGATACTCTATTCGAGAAAAACAGTAGTTTGTATGTTTCTATTTACTGTATATTTGGTTATGAAAAATTGTGTACTTTTCAATCAATAACTCAATAAGAATTTAGGGTTCAGTTCCTCGCCATAAGGCAATGTCTGGGACGTATTTGCTCTACATTTCATATTGCTCTATTTTATATGGTTAGCAGGTTTTTGTAACACTTGGTTTATAACTACATTTATTTCATAACATTGGCACTCTGAATAAATTAAATAAAACGAAGCTTATCGACTTGTAGAATGTAAATAATATCTAGGAATTACTATTACCTGAGGTGGTCAACTAGATAGATCACTTCTTGCTCTGTCTGATGGCTGCCGGATAAAATGAACTTTTTGATTTTGTTTTAATTGATCGATGTAATCATGGATGTGTTTCTAGTAGTTGATATGTTTGGATCTATAACCTGCTTTACTCCTGACTTGACTGCAATTTTAACGATAAATAAATGTGAGATTGTAAGTTCATATTCTGGGTAACAATAAAGTTGTGTGAATTTCAATCGGAAACTATGAAACTTGCAATACTGCTGCAATATTTAAATACGAGATTAATTTCTATGTATAATTGTATAAATGACATACTGAGTTCTATTGTGCTGTAGTTTTGCTTCGTAGTGTAAATACTTTATATCGCCTTATGACTGAGCTAACAACAAATGCAATTTATGCAAATATAAAGCCGGAACATGTTGGTTGTTATTTTTAATATTTTGGTTTGTCTATTTTTTGTAGTAGTGAAATAATGTTAGTCAATCAATAATAACAATAAAACGCATTATACTGAAACGATCAGTTACGTTGATACCAATCACTTGTAATACCACATGATTAAACCGTTTCGCAATTTATTACATTTTCCCTGTAACCAGTACCTTGAAAGTTCGATATTTTACTCTCAGATCAGCGCGGCTGGGAATCGAACCCACGAGAGTTCAATTCACCTCAGGATCTGCTGTTTAAAACTTCATAACGTTATTAACACCTCTATCCACTACGCTATTGAGACATTTAATCAACCCATCTAATCAATCAGTCAGTCCGTCAGTCAGTTAATCAATCAACCATCAATAATGTAATTGATAAATGGCCGTTTTATGCTTAATGTCATATTGGATTGCAAAGTAGGTTAGCTATACAGAACGATATAGGTTTAGTGATAAAATGCCATTATCACTTTAGTAACTAGACCTCCATAAGTTCAAAATGTGAGCAAGCACACCGGATTCAAGGCACATGTTAGTGCTTTCGTGGCCTTTGTGTCCTACTTCACTTCATCTTCAAGTATTTCTTACATATGATATTACCTGAAGTTAAGTAAACATAATTCAATTCAATATATATATATATATATATATACACATATATATAAAGTATATATATTATGTAAATATATATATATATATATACAGTATATATATATACTGTATGTATATATACATATATATATATATATATATATATATGTATATATGTATGTATATATATATATATATATATATATATATATATATATATCGACTATATATATAGATCGACTATATATATAGATCGACTGCTGAGTTATATATATATATATATATATATATATATATATATATATATATATATATATATATATATATATAACTCAGCAGTCGATCAGTTTTGCATTCTCTACGATGTCCCTGACATTGCCTGACGTCCCTGATAATAATATTATTTTCTGACGTCCATTACATTGTCTGACGTTCCTAACATTGTCTGAAGTCCATGACATTGCCATATGGAACCTGAAGTTAAATTCTCATTGATTGATTCATATATGCACGAAATTATACTGTAAGAATCTATTTTAATTTTGCCACAACGAAAAATAAAAGTATAATTCTACAAGGGTTCTTGTTATATGCATTGTAATACTATTTCCGTCGCTAAGACCCGTCAAAAGCTGCGCCTTTTAGAGAAAAAGAGCTTAAGACGTTAAGAAAACATTCTATGTTGTCATGAAGATGAAAGAGGTTAGACGTTTTGCCTAAATTAAAGCGAAACACTGTCCAAGAGAGACATTAATTAACAAATACGCACTTCAATAGCAAATATCTTGCGCATAATATGGCTCTCTTACTTACAATTTGCTGAATAGACAAAATATCACGTTTATTGTTTCTTTTAAAATGACGGTATGTCGCATACTCTATTAATACTGTATATTGCATAAGAAGAAACCTGCACAAAACGGAGCAAACATGGCGTCACCACAAGTCAAACAATATCTTAACGTCTAGAGCTCGCATCGTCTCAGATTTTTAAAATTATTATTCCGTATAGTTACACACATGTCATAGGCCTACGCATGTGCAGTATAGCTTCCTTTCTTATGGTTGCTATGTAGTTTTATGTAGTTTTTACTGTTTTATTTATTCCCTCCATGGTTATTACCTATTAGTAATCGTTGCCTTTTGTGATACGCTTTCGAGGCAGAAATTCGCCTTCGAAAGCTCATTTGATTTCAACTCAACTTCTTCGTTTAGCTCCATTTTCTTTTCAGCGTTATTTTCAACCGAGCTGAATTGCGTATCAGTTGTTTTGAGCTCTATCATAGGCTTGTATAGTTGTTGCCCTCTCACAGGTGTGTAGAGTGGTTGAGGGTTCGATTCTCTGTGACGACTGGTCGGCGATTCATAGGTCCCCAGTCATCCGTATCGCTGTCACTAACGTTGGAGCGATTTATACTTTCTAAAAAAATAAGAATAAAACAATTCTAATAAAAACATCAAATTCTATGAAATTATTTATATTTATCAGCGCCCCGTGTTGTGCTCGCGTATGGTTGGACCACTGCAGAGTAGGCTAACCTCAAACAATCTGCTGCGTGTATGTAAGAGGCGACTAAGGCTGGAACTGAGGATGGCTAGAGGGTACCCACTTCATCATGAAATATTTTTCCCATGATTAAATGGTAATTAATCCGTCAAACTGAGGAAAACAACTGGAAACCACCTGGTAAACTAAGAGGTTAAACGGCTAGACTCATGCTATAGGCCTAACTAAATACCATCTAAATTTAAGTAACAGTATGAAAATAAATAGTATATTATTATTATTTTAATTTTAGAATTATTAGTTAAATGCCCTTGCAGTGTCCGAACCATTTAAGCATAGAAAAGACGACAGTGTTGATACTGTTAGAGGAATTACGCCGTAGCTGAGATGACAATTTTAATCTCTCAGAAGTCACTGGGTATTCTCAAGCTGAAAACTAAATTAAGAAGTAGAAATTCCCTGATATTTGCGAAGTGATTTACTTATTGTTTAAAGCTTTCAAAAACGGTCAATGATTAGCTTTGAACTTAAATTGTATAATGAATAATTCTAACACCAGTGAATTGGTAGTATTTAGGTGAGAGATAGAGAGAGAGAGAGAGAGAGAGAGAGAGAGAGAGATAGAGAGAGAGAGAGAGAGAGAGAGACTATTGTAAGACGCTATACCAACTCAAATCAAAATCAAAATTGTTTCCTTTTGTCCCATTAGAAACCGCTGCTTCTCTTTCCAAAGCCTGCGTTTCGTCATTGGCATCGAAGCGCTTCGGTCTATACACGTACATATAAAATTTATGACGACTTAATTTGATAGTTTAATTGAAAAATAAAACGACTAGCAAATGACTATAGCACAATTTGTAGCATTACAATAACAAGCAAATAGCTAAAGTTTAGGATAATAATGATTAAATTTCTATGTTTATTTCTAAAATAAATAACAAGTACAAGCAAGGGTATAATAAAATTTACCGATTGCATAGCCTCTAATTTGTTAAACAGCCCTCTAAGACACGCTGGATTTCAGTTACATTTAAAGGTTACTGAACATTATAATAAGCGAAATACTGTTCCCGTTTTTTTCAGAAATATTGTTCAGTTCCATTGCACAGGATCTGAGACCAACACGTAAACCTCCATTTCACTAGTACCCCGTTTTGGACTGATTTCCCGGATTTTGGTTAGCACGGTTTGTGGACCCCACACTCTGCTCATCGGATTGGATTTTATAACATAGAGCTCAATGTTTTCATGGACGACAGTAGAACTTTGTTGTTGAATTACTCAGTACTTTCTTACGCATTCTGTAGTGGCAATCCAGCATTACTAGAGAAAAGAAAACATGACAAGAATACAAGAAAAATCAGTGCAAAGCATTAGTAGATAGTAGACGATTTATTTTATTTACTTACTGAAATTTAAGAATTTATTATAATTCGGATCAACGTTCAAGACATTTAACTCCGTTTAGATGTATAGACCCAGTCAGGCCTTTTAAAATAAAATTTAGCTGCTAATTATGTTAACTCTAACAATGTTTAGGTGATTTTGCTTCAAGTTGCTATAGGCCTATAATTTACACTTTAATGCATTATCAATCATTAGGATTGTATAGCACATTGATCGCATACGATTTATACTGAGTTAACATACCTTTTAAATCTATTCCTTAGCCCAGTTGCTTCTAGATCATTATCAAAAATCTGCTGCAATTGATATTTTTCCTACCAAATCAAAGAAAAAGCAAAATAAAATATATACAATAAACAGGAAAACAGCACCCACATAGAAACATTTTTCAATAAATTTATAACTTTAATTCTTTTCGGATTGTATCGCAATACCTTTATTAGTTTTATTCATGTTGCAGTTTACAGATCTTAGATATCCACAGTTCGACACGTTACTTAAATATCAAGACTCTTCTAACGATCTCCTATTGTGTAGCATTAGGCGGAGCAGTGCGAAAAATATTTAAAATTTTATAATAACATAGTTACAATTAAATATCAGTTACATGTATATCAAAAAAAGATTTAGATATCCTTGGAAATCGTTGTGTCGCAGTGGTAGAGAACTCGCCTCATGAACGAGAGGTTACGAGTTCGAGACTGCGCTGCGACGTGGGTTTTCCTCTTCCGAAGCCTTCTCTTCGCTCACTGGCTTTGATTAGACTCAATAGTACTTAACTATGGATGATAGTAGCACTCATACGGATAATATTATTAAATATATTATTAATATAATTAAACAACGTAATTAAACAACAGTCATAAAATGCAATCTATGGTTTAATATGCGATAAGTTCCTATGTATACTAGATGTCTAATGAGCAAATAATTTGACTATGGCAACAACATCAAGTTATGATGAACTTACTCGCTTTATGGCGAGTCGAACCCAGGACGGCGTGTCAGGAATACAGGCTGCTACGATTAGCTTCACTCCAAATACGACGTGCTGGAATAGATAGAGACATAGTGATGTAATATTGGAATTGTTATATATATATATATATATATATATATATATATATATATATAAAACTAAAAGCTAATGCGTCAGTCTTCTCACTCGAAAGCGATATCACTGACGCGTGAGCCCAGGATTTGAACCCCGCACATCCTACCTACCTACTTATCCGCGTTCGAATATCTTACCGACATCGCCACTGGCTCCAGCCGTTTATGCCCTTATATATATATATATATATACATATATATATATATATATATATATATATATATATATATATATATATATATATATATATCTTCTCTAAGTGCCGTGCCGGTTTCAAGCCTGGTCGGTCATGGTCATATTCCTCCATATGTCTTTGTTCATTGTTGCTCTGATCATCTCTATTTCAGTTAACTGCATCCATTTGCTAAGACTCTTAATAAACGTCATTCGTTGTCGACCCTTGCATCTTTTTCATTCTATTATTCCTGTCACTACGGTATTTTCAACTATTTTGTTCTGCATAATGTCTCCGAAAGATTTCATCTGTTGTCGTCGTATTCGGTTCAAAAGGTCACGACAAGGTGACATTCATTGTAAAACATCTTCAGTTTTAACATGGTCGTTATAAGATATACGTAGCATTCTTCGATAGAACCACATATATATATATATATATATATATATATATATATATATATATATATATATATATTTGTGTTATTATTGTTGTTGCCATCGTTATTGAAATAACAGATCAATAAAATTGACATATTCAATTTTGACTTGTTGAAGGTGATGGATGCTTTAAAATGAAATTCAGCTCAAATTACATTGTAAAATATTATTTATCTGGCAAATTTTGGTAAATGTTTAATAATAATTGTAGTTATATCAGAAGAGCTATTTTAATCATTTAGTTAAATTTACCAGAACCATTACCAAACTCCTTATTCGCTTATCATCTCTTAATCTCTTATCATCTCTTACTTATCATCGTGTACTCCGATATCATATTTTACTCTCTTATCATCTCTTAATCTCTTATCATCTCTTACTTATCATCGTGTACTCTGATATCATATTTTACTCTCTTATCATCTCTTAATCTCTTATCATTCCTTACTTATCATATCTTACTCTGCTATCATATTTATATTGCAGTATAGCCCTGCGGTAGCCATACAAAGTCACTTTCATTTACACATGTAATATTTCATTTGCATATGTACCTTTACTTTTTCCATTGTTGTGCATGTTTATTAATGTTTGCTCGGATGTCTGCTTTCATTTGATTTTTCTACTATTTCTTTTGCTAGTATCTAATAATATTTACATGCTGCATTTCTACAAAACATCTCATGACTAAGCCGTGGTGTTCAGCTAGATAAGATGCTGTGTATCTTCACTGATGGCTACTAGTACTCGTAATATGTACCCTTACTTTTCTATTGTTGTGCATGCTTATCAATGTTTGCACTGATGTTTGCCTTCGTTTGATTTTGGTATGATTTCTTTAGCTAGTATCTAATAATTTATCATCTTGTACTCTCCTATCATATTTTAATCTCTTGTCATCTGTTAATCTCCTATCATATCTTATTCTATTAATATCTCTTAATCTATGTTATCATATCTTACTCTCTTATCATCTGTTAATCTCCTATCATATCTTATTCTATTAATCTCTTATTCTATGTTATCATATCTTACTCTCTTATCATCTCAAAATCTCTTATCTAATTGATATAAGAGTCATGCTATATCGTACCTCGAATACTATGACAATGAGAAGCTTCCCTGTGAGGTCGTAACCTCGACCCCACTTAGACGTGAACGCTATCAGACAGGCGTTACTGACCACACCAACGATATTTAGAAACAACAAGATTTCATACCACATTCCTGCCAAGAATACAACATAAAAGACTTTTTTAAACGTGGGTTTAACGTGAAGGTAATAAGCCCAAGAAGCTTCTCCTCAAGACGTCAAGAGTAAAAAGCAAAGCTGGTAAAGTTAAGGTTAACGTCAGTTTCCTCACTCGAATGCGGAATCAGTGACGTGCGAGCCCAGGATTTGAACCGGCACATACTGATCCGCGGTCGAGTATCTAACCGACTTCGCCACTGGCTACAGCCAGATGGTACAGATGAAACCTGAAGGGTGAATGGCCGAGATATTACTCTCTGATTAGCTCTATTCGGAATTATCCCAGGATCGGTGGATCTGCTATGTAAAACTTCATGACGCGCTTACATCCTGAGCCAATGCGACAGTTCTGATGAAAGATAAACTTTGTACAGAAATTATATTGCTCAGCCTATCTTAATAAAAATAATAGAGCCTAGGCCTATACTAACCGAATACCCTTTCTGACGTAGGTTTGATCTTAGTCATCTGTCGCCTTTAAAGATACGTGCTGTCTACAGTTAATGCTTTGTCGCATTTTATGACACGTGCAGTCCACAGTTGGTATATTACTCAGTAATCCGGCCACAAACACGTGTAATATCCCGTATATATTATGATGATGATGTTGATGACGATGATAATGATGATGATGATGTTGATGAGGATGATGATGATAATGATGATGATGTTGATGACGATGATGATGATAATGATGATGATGATGATGATGGGGATGATGATGATGATGATGATGATGATGATGATGATGATGATGATCATCATCATCATCATCATCATCATCATCATCATCATCATCAACATCACCCGAGCGTTTCTATCTAACAGTAATAATATGCGGCAGAAAAAACAAGCACCATCCGTTACAGATTAAAATCCAGATAAATCTATGCAATTTCAATAAATTTTTGACAATTAGCTAAGTTATTAGAACATACCGATATCTTGAGCAATAAGAGCAATAGGTCTCCTATAGAGCCAGAGCATTCTCTTAGCGTCCACACGTATATCTATCAGAATGATGAGGAAAGCGAGCAGTGGAGCGAGAGGAAATGATGCAGCGAACAACTGTCAGCAGACAATATACAGATATTCGTCATTCCTTACATATGTACTTTTTTTAGTATTTGTCATTTTTATACACATTTATATTACATCATTACGATTATAATCATTTTTTACATATTCATATACATATTTATATGTATATTCAATCCTGTTCTGTAATTGTGGTTATATTTATTTAGTGATAATAATTTTAGATCAGATGCTGAATTAGCCGTCCTTGCAGATACGGTGTATATATACAAATATATATATATAAATATACAGGTATATATATATATATATGTATATATATATGCAAATACAAGTAATATATTAATATATATATATATATATATATATATATATATATATATATATATACGTGTATATATATGACTGCATACACGTTTCCGCTATGCAATACATCTGTATAGCCGAAATATGCAGGTGTATATACGGTGATATACGTATATCGTAATCTGCATGTATAGTACTATTATATGCATGTACATTTATACATAAGCAAATAAATACATAGATAAATTAGACTATAGCAAATATTTATTTCGATGCTAGATGTTCTTTACTTTTTAACTACTATAATTATATTGAAACAATTATATTTTTAAGCGATCATATTATACGAGATTTTTTAACTTCAGTTTTAGTTGTAGTCCCTGCTTTTGACCATTGCTTTGATTAATTGCAAAACCGGTATATGTTAGTGCCGTCGTGTCCTTTATTACCGATCACACATGTCGTTGAACTTCTGTCTGCGGCAAATATGCTTGTCAGAATTGTACATGATGTGATAAATAAATAGTAATCTAATGCATGTACAGTTTATAATTATGTAATATAAATAAATGTATGTACAGCTTATATTTATAATAATCCATGGAATATTTTCGCTATCCTCTTCATTTTCACATATGACTGGGTCCTTAAATCATCTAATATACCTAATCTCAGCCTGCCTCTGCCTCTATTTCCTTCCATTATATCTTCTATGACCTAAAAATATACTTTCCCCCTTAGAATATGTCTTATCCAACTCTTCTTCTTATTTCTTAATACACTTGCCAACTGTCTATCTGTATCAACTCTCTCCAGAACTTCCTCATTTGTAATCTTTGAGTACAGTTAATCCTCTCCACTCTTCTTCAAATCCACATTTCCAATGCCTCCAGTTTCCTAATACCTTCTTTCCATGTTTCACATCTATATTATCATCATCAATCAGTCCCGTGCGTTATGAAGAGAACATAGGGCGGCAACATTCTTCCATTCTTTTCTGTCGTTAGCAACCTTCATAGCATCGTTCCATGAAATGTTCAAAGTTTTCCAATCTTTGTTGATCGTGTTGAACCAAGTACTTCTAGGTCTATGTAGGAAAACCAAGGTTTTTACTATCTTTATCATTGTGTCTTTCTTTAGACTTTTTGTTGAAAGTTCTTTCCTATTACCGACGGCCACCTTTGCTTGTGCGGGTGTATTTATATACTGCATATATGTATATAAGAGTAAAGTGTACTAGCACAGAACGAGTCATAAGCTCTTAGAAGTAACTCGTAAAATGTTTTGTAGCTGCTCCTTTTTGTTTACGCAACTTACTAATGAAATTATACAATGTACTTGAATTTGTTATTTTAATGACCTACTTGCAATTCTCTTTGTAGAATACTCCAGTATTGCAGTGAATTGCATTGTTATATGTATTTTGAATTTATTGTACATTTTTCACTGCACTGGAAGAGTCGAGACTCTCTTGATTAAAAAAATTGCATATATAGCAATATAGTATAGTAGCACACAGTATAGTATATAGCTTACCATTAGAAATCCATAAATGATGACTTTCTCTGTGAATTCAGACAAAGTAAAATTTCCCAAATCCCTCTTTTGATGTTCTCTTTCAATAAAGTTGGGCACCTTGAACTTCTCTCCACTTTCGTGGACTTTATTCTTACGGAAGCAACAACAACATCTCTTGAAATACGGTATTAGATATCTTCTCCACATGTATATCGACCATCTGAGCAGCAATTCCAAAGATAAAATTACCACTACTGCGATTTTTGTTAGTAATCATGTAAACCTTTCCTGTCTAAAATAAATCATCAATGAAGTTTTTAATCTATCTACACTTGTTTCTTAATACTAATATAGACCCCTAAAATATATACATATCCAACTATACAGTGTAACTATATTACAAAATAGGAGAATGAAGGAAAGACACAGAGAGAGAGAGAGAAAGAGAAAGAGAGAGAGAGAGAGAGAGAGAGAGAGATGAAGAGAAAGAGTCAGAGAAAGAGAAAATAGACCAAGAGAGGGTGAAGGAGAGAGAGAAATAGAGAGAAATGGAGAGAGAGGGATACATAGAAATAGAGAGAGAGAGAAATAGAGAGAAATGGAGAGAGAGAGAGGAATAAATAGAAATAGAGAGAGAGAGAGAAAAAAATGGAAAGAAATGGAGAAAGAGTGGGATATATCGAGAGAGAGAGAAATAGAACAAATTGAGAGAGATGGATAAATATATATACAGACTGGTGCATAAAAAATAATCCTCTAACGAAATCTCAATAACTTTAATAAAAATCAAAATATCTTTACGAAATTTACAGAGTGTCTAGGGGAGGAATTTCAGCGTATATCCTGCAAATTTGGTTAAAACAATTTCAGCAATTATAAAATTACAGCATTTCTACGATAAAAGTGCTAAAATCAATTTTAACAAGGCTTTTTGAAATTACAGTCGTTCCTTTTAAAGAAAATAACGACAATGAAAAGGGCAGTTTACTTAAGTGGTGGATTATACCCCTGCACTACCTTGTTAGATACTCCAATAAATGATGCTTAAAATTCGTTCTTCTGTTAAAATTATTCTTAAATTTTGAAAAAAATTCCGGTACTTTTGTTTAAATAAGCCTTGATAAAATTGATTTTAACATTGTTTCCGACGAAATGCTGTATTTTTGTTACTTCTGAATATATTTTCACCAAATTTGCAGGATATATGAAGAAATTCCTCCTCTAGAAGCTCCAGTATAAAAGCAAATCTCTAGAATAGTTTTATAAAACTATTTTGAGCTTTGTCCAAGTTATTAAGACTTTTGTTAAAAAATCTTTGTTAAAATTTAATTTTGCACTTTCTTTTGTAGAAACGCTGTAATTTTTTACTGCTAAATAGATTTCCATAAAATTTGCAGGCAATATGCAGAAATTCCTCCCGCAGAAGTCTAAAAAATTGTGTGCAAATAATTTGAGTTTTGTTGAAGTTATTGAGATTTCGCTAGAGGATTTTTTTTGCCCCAGTCTGTGTATATGTATATATATATATATATATATATATATATATATACATATATGTATATATATATATGTATGTATATATATATATATATATATATATATATATATATAGAGAGAGAGAGAGAGAGAGAGAGAGAGAGAGAAAGAGAGAAAGAGAAAATTTCACTTACGGCACAACCACATCCATAAGGAACTTTGGGATGGGTTTGGTGAGCATGAGGATAAGAACTTGGAATGAGAGCATAGCCATGCAGGTCGAGTTCTCTGTATCTCCACAGTTGTCACTGTAGCGCGAGCCCATGCCAAATATTCCATCCTCAAAGCTCTTTAGATTAGAAAATATAGGCATTACTATATATATATATATACATATATATATATATATATATATGTATATATATATATATATATTTACTTCTTTATTGTATAAGTATAATATATATATACATATATATATATACATATATATATACATATATATATATATATATATATATACAGGGTGAGTAAAAAAAGTGATAACACCTGCAAAAAGGTTGGAATATCTCAGGCTATTGTTAGTATTTTAAAACTAAACTGTTACCAAATACTAAATGACTAATTTTTTAGAAGGTGGCCAATTTTCATCCATTTTAATACTTAGATTGGCCAGTTATGAAAGTTTCAGCAGAGCAACCCCCCTTTTTGAATGTACTGTAAATACAAATTATATTGTAACATTGCTTTATTGTAACATATTATTACTTTATATAATAATGTAGTGGATGCAGTTTTAAGTAAAAAAGGGGTTTCGGCAAAGGGCGAGGGTGTTCAGACCAGATACACCTGATCAGAGAAACCATTGAACAGAAACTGGAGTACAATGAAGAAAACCTGTTTTATTGATTTTTTACAGGCTTATGATTCAATAGGATGATCACATGATATGACATGAACTAAGTCTACCATAAAAATACCGATAGCTAGTGTTAATCAATAAATCAAATCAAATCAAAAATTATATTTAGTTTAGTTTTTTGGGCCCTGAAAATGGTCTTTGTGGTGGTTCAGAAAAAACCAGTTGTATCTGCTAGCATTACTGCATAATATTCGATATGCTTTCCTCCTGCTGCTACGTAGGACTGCAGTAGCTTTCGGAACGCTAGAACAGCCCTGTTCATTCCAGCTTGGGGCAGTTTCTCCCAAGTTGATTGTGGCACTTCCTGCAGTTCTATCTTGCTTTTAGGCTTCGACTGGCTTTTCTGATAGAGATGCAGAATGGTTCCCCAGACATTGTAATCAAGAGGATTTTGATCAGGGTAGTTTGGAGGCCATTTAATCTTCGTGATGAAATGCGGATTTCTCTCGCCGATTCATTCCTTTGCATGACGAGATGCATAAGCCGGAGCATCATCCTACTGAAAGATGACACCATTTGGTAGAAGAGCACTGCAATCATCAAACAGCTTGGGAAGTAAAGTATTGTGCAATTTGCCCTTATCGTTGTAGCAAACGCTATTTTAGGTAAAAAATGGGCGTTGCTCTGCTGAAACGTGTATAACTGGCCAATCTACAGCTTGGAATGGATGAAAATTGGCCACCCCATCAAAAATAAGTCCTTTTGTTACTGGCAAAAGTTTGATTTGAAAATATTAACAATAGTCTGAGATATTTAAACTTTTTGCAGGTGTTATCACTTTTTTTACTCACCCTGTATATAAAATTGTTCGATAGTTCTGGACAATAGAGTGTCTTATGGTAGAAGCGAGTATTTCAATTATGAAGCGTTTCATGCTAGTGCTGGAATTAGTAGGAACTCTAGTTAAATTTCTTATACTTCATTTTTTATTTATTTCTTATACTTCATGTTTTTTTCTTATACTTCATTTTTTATTGTTCTATGTTCTTATGTGTATCAAAAATTAGGATGTTTGTATGACGTATGTTTGTTTATACTGTATATGTATAAGTGATGCATCTTTTCCTGTCTGTTTTTGACGAATAAAGAAATGCATTTAAACAGGAAGCAAAGGAAGAAAATTAATATATTTCACTTTTTAAAAATCAGACTATTAAGTTACAACTTAACTTCACTTTAATTATTATAAAGTCTCCTTTTCTCTCTCTAGTGTTCTACAAATTAGCATATGCACGGTTTAAATTCACACTCCGAATCTGTTTCAACGCTCCATATAGATCACTACATAAATAAAAAGTTAATTCCTTCATAAAAGGCTACGTCATATACTTATGTAACCTCTTGTTTGAAAAAATAAGACTTCTGAGGTGGATTACCGTTGCCTTTCTCAATTCCTGCTACTCGATTCTTACAACACGTGCAATCAACAATAGTACTGTTTTACTATAATACACAGGTAAGATAAAGTTTCAAGTAATTATAACGACAATTAGAATGCTACAATCATCAATGACAACATCGAGCACTATAAATAAGTATACAAGCATGCGCAGTATATAAACTACAACATGTGTGCATTTTATTTTGTAGTGCTTGTTTTAATGTAACAGTTGTATAGTATAGAGATGCCTTTGCATAATATACTCTATAAAACGGTGGCACGTTGGCATGTTGTTCGAGAGTGGATCAGAAGGTTCAGGGTTCAAATCTAGAGCTCTCCTCGTCATTGGCCTATCGAATTGGATGACGACGTTAAAATTAGCTCAATTGTATTGTATTAGAGAATTAATTCCTTTATTTAATTCTATTTGACCTTCACTGTCCATTCAGCGCTACTATGGCATTTAGCATAGAGCGGCGTTTTATAAATATACTTATTATTATTATTATTATTATTATTATTACTTCTAGTATACTTATAATTTTATCGCAACATAAATAATTCTATATACAAAATTAACATTTATTTGTTCTTCTTCTGCTGGAATCTGTCATAAATATCTACTCTGCCTTGCTACTTGGCACACAGTGACAATTATTACTATTATTATTATTATTATTATTATTATTACTATTATTATTATTATTATTATTATTAGTAGTAGTAGTAGTAGTAGTAGTATTTTTTAATGCCCTGGGCTGTAAAGGGCCCTGGGCTAAAAAATAAGATAAAAGAGACTTTATTTAATTAAAAGTTTATAAAGAAGCGATTAAAATAATTCCTCTACACTCTGGGAAGCCGCATTAGCCAAAGTGCCACTGAAACCAACTTGCATTGAACCGCTGGAGGGCAAATTATTTATTTATATTATTATTATTATTTTTAAAATTATTATTACTATTATTATTATTATTATATGTGTATTTACGACATGACGAACGATGGTTTTACTAACCCCTCTGAAGAAGGCGATGTAGAAGAGAGATGTATAGGAGTTGGCGAACTGAAAGGCGAAGAGTTTTATGATCAGTGAGTCGTTGTATTCAGTCTGCGTTCTGTGATTCTCTGTGTGCGAAACAAATTGTATTATATATTTATATTAGATTTTAGATTTTAAATTGTTATATTATATATTACAAAATTCAATTATATTAATCAATTATTTTTATAAAATTAAATTATAGTGTTATATTATTATTTTTATATTTTGCAGTATATTATTATATTATATATATTTTTATTATATATTTATTAATAATTGGTAAACTGTAGCTTGATAGATGACACCTTCAAATTTATCTTTCATGTAGTTGTTGGTAAATTTTAGTGAAGTAACTAAGTGGAGTTTGAATAATTAAATACATTTAGCACTTTTTTAAATCATATATTATATTTAATCACAACAATTACTAAGAAGAACCAATATTAAGCAATATGAGAAATTTAAAATACTGGGTTATTTAGTAACGCGTCTTACAAGAACTCTTAACATCCACAATATTATATATGGCACTAGAGAAATTTATATTAATATATCAGTAAAAACTAAAAATTACAAAATTAAACTTTATATTAGCTAATTAGTGTAAATAAATAAATAAAATTAATATTAACAGTCTCTTGCACTCGTTCAAATTTAAACGTATTTAAACATACATGTATTTATTGATTTAAGATTTTATTTTAAGAATAAAAAGCTGACGAAATTAGAAATACGTACCCCAGTCGGTAAGCTTAACTGCTAGCCAATCGTAGAGCTGAAACACGTAATATAACTATCAGATTATTTATCAAATCTATATCATATGTAAGATGGAGAGAGTTGAACAATTAGATACTTCATGATTGCATTAAGAAATGGAAAGAAGAGCTGCATAGGACACATTCAAAGGTGATTAGAGTTTTAAGTTTGCTCAAGACAGAGAAGAGTGGACAGAGAAGAGTGGAAAATTTATGTTCCCTGGGCCTGCCAGTAGGCAGTGCACTAAGAGAGAGAGAGAGATAGAGAGAGAGAGAGAGAGAAAGAGAGAGATCTAATTTAACGGTTTAAAAGAATTTATAGTGGTTCATTTTGAATAATATCAATGGAACTTGCTTCCAATTGCATCGACTAATCGGTACAATATCCAATGTTCAGTTACGAAGAATATGTTTCGATTTGCAGCTTCGGATACACTGTTTGCAAAACAAATCAAGTTTAACGTCTAATTGATTACCTTATGGGATACTAACAAATTCTATTTAAATATAGGAAATCAGATCAGAATTGAAAGTATTTGATTAGCGTTGAACAAATCTTCTACGACCTCTATAAAGCATCATTTTGTAAATACCAGAATATGATATATATATATATATATATATATATATATATATATATATATAGTTCACACGGTGGGATGTATCTATGTGCTCGCCGCGACCGTCGGGAGGGCAGCACTCACTGTGCCCGCCCAGTACTGGGCTTCTGGCACAGGTGCTAGCTCCCTCCCGGTCGCTTAGAGCACATAGATACATCCCACCGTGTGAACTATGGGATAAGGTCAATCTACGAAAGGTTTTGGCCCCTGGGCGATGTATTTCCCACGGTACTACCTAGGCTCGGACAGTTGTATGGATTTAGTAAAAGGGTATGGCGTGCTGCCGTGGCTGTGAGATTGTAAGAGTTTCTAGTCTCTCAGTTGTACTTTAAGCCCTAGGCAATCTTTCAACTTGAGACTTTAGTCTGCGTTTGAGTTTGATGTTTAAGTTTAAGAATTGAACACAACTCGAGAGATGTCAGTAGTAACACAAAATTCTATTACGATCACCAGGATTAAGTCTACAACACAAAGCAAAGTCTACCGCTAAAGCACTACATCTATATTTCTGTCCGTCTAAAGTTATAACATGAGGTAATATATAATTGTAATAGTTCACGTCATGAGGAGCTTTCAGCATCACGCAATTCTTGTCATCGATATCGTTAGGATCTATGTATAGTCTATGATTGATATCATCGTATATGTATACTGTCAATCTACTAATATGTTTGTGATACACATCCCTGAGTCTGATGTTATGCGTATAGGGTCCACTCATGAAAAAGACGCTAGAGCATCGCTTCCGTCCCTCTGCATTGTTTTGCATTGTTTCATAGGTATCATCTTCTCAATAGGTTTGTCTTGACCATCAGGTACGATGAGTAGTTGTAACAGGTACCACCACATCCCTGGATGCATCTGTTTCACCTCAGCTAGTCCATCGATTGTCTTTGTCTTGTAGTAGAGCATTCGATTCATGAAGGGATCTTTAGCACTGTAGTCCAGCACCCAAGGTTCCTTGATTCCAGTTAGAATCACTGGAGTTCTTCCAACTGTTCCGTTCCCTCTGAACTTGACAGGTACACTCATCTCCTCACCTCCGAGCAGTAGCTTCCAGTCTTCCATGTTGTCAGTATTGATTGTAAATTCATCCACGCACACTAGTCTCTGATTGGGTAGTTCTTGAAATACAAACTTTGACTTACTTCCTCTGTTCCCTATCCTTCCAACGAATCTTGCAATAGTCGCCAGAGGTCTTGAGAACATCACAGTCTTTCCACTATTACTGCTTCCGATTAAAGTCATAGTGTTCACATTCTCCAATTTCCTGTCCATGATATTGACGACATCTTGAACAAAGTCTCTAGCAGGGAATCCTTGATCTTTCAGCCATTGTCTCATCACTTCGTAGCTTCTCTCCGCAGTCTCGTACTTAGCAGCTGGTAGTTTCATGACACAAGCTTCAGCTACAAGGTCTGCAAACGGTTTGTAGATATAAGCTGACTGTTCCGTACTCCTGATATTGTCCATCATAGTCCTGATTGACGGCTTGTTGATCATTCTTGTCCAGAATAATCTCCATTCTTTGTCTTCATCCAGGTCCAGCTCAGCCATTGCCTGGAACATGTTAGATATTGTCCAAGCATTCCATCTCTTACAGAGAGTAGTTAGTATTTCAGACAGTCTGTCAGTATTTGTCTCATCCATATCCATTGTACCTTTTCTCTTAGCAATCCTAAACGGAGGTGGTTCATCTTCTTCAAATCCGGAGTAATCTCTCGGACGCTTCTGACCCTTTTTGCGCAACTCTCTATCCACATCTTCAAAGCCTGACCAATCAACCTCTTCTACTTTAACTTCCTCTTTATCGTCGTCACTCTCATCTTCGAAACAATCGTCCTCAGCATGCCATTCGTCTCCAATAGGTGGAGCTCTAGCATCCTTTACGACATTCCACAGTTGCGAGTTGTTAGTACCTAGGAATATACGAGGTGGAGTCAGGAAGTGTCTGATTGCAGATTCCAAATGTCTCACACCTTGTGCCTTAAGATATCCTCCGCTATTCACAAACTTCTGTCTCATCGATCGATATGCAGAGTTGTCAAACAGGTATTGGAATTCTCCACGAGCCGTCTTTCCCATCTTGATCACGACGTGTAGATGGGGTCTTCCAAATCGAGCACACTTATCCACGTTCGCGTTGTGATAGAAGACAGCTACTTGCTCCTTCCCGAAGAATCCCTTGATCTGATTGCACAGAGTCTTGGAAAGTTGAGGTAGGCTGTTCAATACGTCGCTCTTGCTGGTCCACTTGACAATCTTCCTCTTGTACACCGACTCCGGACTCGCATCTTCTGTCCTCACCTGATTCTTGTTGTAGGCTGAGACTACCTTCTGTCCCTTGTTGTCCAGTACTTCCTGTTGAGGCTTGAACTGAGCGAACAATAGTCCCGGGTAGCTGAGCACCAACATGTAGAACTCTCGTGGAGTCCCTCGCTTTGCTCTTCGATCTGAATCGTCTGGCTCTACGTGCATAAAAGCTCTCTCCTGTTCTTCTATGGCCCATGTCGACATCTCTATAGGGATTCAATTAGGTCACCTACAATATATATACACACAAACAATTAACATCTAAGCTCTGTCAGGTACGCGATACTTAGATCTGTACTTCTCTTTCTCTTTCTCAGTCATGTCGTCGTACGGTCTCTTCTGACTTCCTCTCTCATCAGACACAGTAGGAGTGGGGAGATTTCCAGGTGCAAGGGCAAGGATCCTTCTTCTATTCACAGGGAAGGGTAGATAGTTAGTAGGCAAGATGCTAGTGTTGGTTCCAAAGAGTGCACGAGTTGTGAGATACTTTCCATGATCCCACTCAAAGGTAAAGTGATAGTCAACCCACATTTCCATGTTACAGATGATAGGTGACACCTGCGAGTAGATTGGAGGGACTCTGAAGAGATGAGCTTTAGGGAAGTTCAACATGTTGAGGTTAGTATCTGTAGCCAAGTTCTGCATGATAGCCGCTAGAATCGAAGGTCCATTTTCCGAGACAATGAATCCATTCTTCACTGTTTCATCGGTGAGTTGTGGATCGTTCGTGACAACTTGTGGACAGAACCATCGATCTTCGTATTGATTCACCCAATTGTACTCATAGGTGTCTCCAATCGAGAGCATTTCTATATGTCCACCTTTGAAGAGTCTGTAAGTATTTTCTGCATCCCATGTAGTAGTACCTGCACTGCAAGGAACTAGAAACTTTACCATCTCTGGAAGACCTTGTTTAAATGAATGAGGAATTCCAAGATTAGCTCTGCCGGGTACACCTATCAGATTAGAGCACCGACTAGGCTTCACAGTTGCAGTGTCTTGAACTGTTGAATTATTAGCTATGATTCCATCATCATCAATAAACATCAGCACCATAGGCATCTGAGTGAATTGATTGGTGACTTAAGTAGTAGATGACGAGGCTGTCACAGTCTGCTGAGTACAAGTGATGCTAGTGATCTTGAATCTACAATCTACAATTCTCATTCTAGAGGCTGAGGCTTGAAGTTCATCCAGGTCAGCTTTGTCCACTGTCATCAGAGGGTTGTAGTAAGGTATATGGAAGTATCCTTGATCGATCGACGTGTAGTAGTGAGAGGGGAAGGCAGAGGTAAGTTCCGTTCCTCCTTCATTAGCGATGCGATTAGCAACCGGTGTAATAGAAGTATTGTTGTTAGTTAGGTAGTGTTGAGAAGTCGAAACATATCTCTGTTTTCTTCTGTCGATCGGTTGAGGTGTGATTGTAGACCGATTACCTTGCACTCCACCTATAGCAGTAGTAGAATCTAGATTGGGATCAGCCATTATACTTACGTGAATAGTAACAGACTCCAGAGATGACAGGTGAGTAATGAAATAGATTATTAAATAGTCGCTAAACGACTCGAGTTATATAGGCAGAGCGTGGGAGGTGAGAACTCGTTTTAAACCAACGCCTACAGATTTTCAGAACGATGAGATCAGCCGAAAGTTCTAGAAGGCGAACGCTCCAACATGAATCATCGAAATCGAAACCATTCGACAAAACTCTTACATCAACCGTGGGCTAGGCTCATCGGTACTACTGTCTATGTATATACTATGTATATATATATATATATATACATACATATATATATATATACATATATACAGTATATATATATACATATATATATATATATATATATATATATATATATAGTATATATATACATGTATATATATGTACATATATGTATATATATGTATATGTATATATAGGGTGTCGCACAAGTTCGTATACCGTTTTCAAATTGCATTAACTCTGGAACTACTTAACCGTTTTAAACCAAATTTGGACAGTATGTAGACACGATAAATAAAATATATGGGTACAATTTAATTTGTAATCGTACAAGTAATTAAGTAGAAACTGAAATTTTTCTGAATGACGTCACATTTTCGCAAAAACTAATATTTTATAGTATTTCCTTTTTGCTTAATGACAGCGAGTATTCTATCCGGCATAGATTTGATTAATGTCTGAAGTATTTCCACTTTCACTGATCTCCAAGCTTGTTGTAGACGACGTTTCAGCTGCACAACATTCGTGGGCTCTGGATCGCGGTAGACACTAAACGACAGAATACTCCACAGGTTCTCGATAGGAGAAAGGTCTGGAGAGTTCGGTGGCCAGTCCTTCGGCTTAATGTACGATGGAATGTTGTCTTCCAACCATCTTGTTGTTTTGGCTGATGTATGACATCTTGCACCATCCTGTTGAAAGATGCCAAGGTCATTGTCATTGAACAGCTTTACTCGAGTAACGTTGCCGCCGGTTACGATTCTTTGAAACGCTGGCTTGACGAGTTTATCCAGTATGTTTACAATGTAATAATCCGAGTTAAGTCGTGTACCGTTCGGAATGAAGTGCAGACTCGTTAATCCGTGTGCAGTCATTCCGCCCCAAACCATAACCGAGGGACTGAACTTCATTTGAGCAGCGGGAGGAACATTACTCTCCTGTGATCCCCACACAGTGTCGTTCTTGGGATTGGGTATGTAAAACACTTTGAAGGGTGACTCGTCAGTAAACAGAACATTTGACCAATCCTGAACAGTCCAATTACGATGATCACGCGCAAACTTAATACGTTTCACCTTGTGAGCATCAGTCAACAGTGGAATTTTTTTGCGACGCCAGTTCTTCCACTTCAGGTCATTAACCATGTATCTGCGAATTGTGTCCTTAGAAGCACGTTCATTACGAATTTTCAGTTGATTTGAAATACGGCGCAAACTCTGTCCACGTCTGTATTTTGCGGATTGGATGAGACGCTTGGCTGTATTAGACAGTATCTTCGGACGTCCACTACGTTTCATATCCACTAGTTTTTCGTCAAATTTGCTTCGACCTACCCACTTCGTAACCCAACACTTACTCCGATTTAACTTTTGTGCAATACATTTATGCGAATATCCTTCTTTAGCCAATACTACTGCCTGTGCACGTAATTGTATTATTTTAATTTTATCCATATTATAAATTATACGCGGCCTCATCGAACAATAACATTGACACGTTGATTAGCCTTGACTGCGGTCCTGGACGACAACATCAGGTAACAGGCACGCGCTGCATGCAGCCACAGCGTGTCTCTAGCTGCGCCAGTCAGAAAATGGGTCACATTGCGCGACAGCGCCGTGTGACGTCATTTCCAGGTCTAATGAAAATAAACTTGCATCAACATCTAATTCACATCTATTATACACGAATACGAAATTTTATGAACATGCGACCTTTACTAGCCGAATTACTGCAATTTGAAAACGGTATACGAACTTATGCGACACCCTATATATATATATGTATATATATATATATATATATATATATATATATATATATATATATGTATATATATACATTTTGCGGACACCAGAATATGATATATATATATATACATATATATATATATCTATATACATATATATATATATACATATATATATATACAGTACATGTATATATATATATATATATATATATAGATGTATATGTATATATATATATATATATATATATATATATATATATATATATATAAGGCCTAATTGACACTGGATTGGAATATTTGAAGCAGATAAAATAAAATAATAATTAATTAAAATTTATTTAATTATAATTATTTGACACACAAGAATAACTTAAAATTAGTATAACTGAAATTTATAATGCTAAGGTCCAGATCCTAGTTAAACTGAGATTCAACGTAAAAAAATAATGACGATGTAATTTGTTATACAAGATTTTAAGTAGAATGTCTCAATA
Organism: Enchytraeus crypticus; assembly: GCA_905160935.1. Classification (NCBI taxonomy): domain Eukaryota; kingdom Metazoa; phylum Annelida; class Clitellata; order Enchytraeida; family Enchytraeidae; genus Enchytraeus; species Enchytraeus crypticus. The sequence goes on along the minus strand of CAJHZI010000473.1, from coordinate 574,160 downwards.
ATTAGTGCTAAAGTCATGAAGTTTTAAATGACAGTCGTGGGTTCGATTTTTGGATGCGATGATAAGAGATTAAAATATCGGACATTCACTGTCCTGGTTATACGGTATATTGACTACAGTGCCTAACTGTTTAAACTTGCTGAATTAAAAAGCGATAGGAGGCCTAGACATCCTCATAGTTGATCATTTCACTATAAATCTACTTCTTTATTCGTCAACATTTGCCTGGAAGATAAATACCAGAAAACAAATCAAACAGTACAAACATAAAAAGTAAGATAAAAGAGACATCATAGAAATCGAAAAAAGCATCGCCAATTACACAGTTAGAGTTACACTAAATTGGATCAAAATACTAAATATAATGCATGTTTATTTGAAGAAGAAAACACCCGTATAACCTTTCCTAGCACGAGTATAACAACAGCATTGATGAGAGAGGAGCCTATGGTTGTAGCGAAGAAACAGAGACCGCTTGAGATTCTCTCAGTGTCACAGTAGTCAACTTTTAAAACCACCCGATATAAAATGATCGAAGCCGTGGCTATGAATACGAGGCAAATCTAAAAACATCAGAATCTATTGACAATGCAATCAATGAATCAGTCAGTTAATTACGCAATCAATGCAGTGGTTATTATTAGTATTATTAGACGATTTTTCTAACAATCATCAATCAACTGGAAATAATGATAATATTAATAAAGCGCCGCTTTATGCTAAATAATAAAAATAATAAAGATTTAACGTCCGTTTCCTCAACCAAGGATGATATCAGGGACCTCATTGATATATATATATATATATATATATATATATATATATATAAATGTCACAGTAGCGCTGAAAGGACGGTGAAGGTAAAATAGCCTAGCGGTAAAATGCCACAATCGGTGTAGCGACTATAAATAATCGTGTGACAGATTCCTTTGTAGGAGACATCCGAAAATTCTAATTCATATTAATAAAGAATAAAGGTTTCAAGAATAATTTATCTTTTAATTAGAAAATAAATGTAATCTCAAAAGCTGATGCAGCCTGTGAGGGTCATTTAATTCTTTGAATTCTTTGTTAAATTCTTATTAATTGATTGATAGATTGATTGATTTGTTTCAGTAAAGTATTACATTATACAGTGTTGCCCTCAGCTTCGCTCCAGTGGCAATCTTCACACAGCAGTCTTCTGATAGCTGCTTAACATAGCTGCTTAAAGCTACAGCCATTAGCAAGCTTCTTTACTACGGTTAGCTACACGAGGTTTTGCTCTACTTGATCACAAACCTTTTAAGTTTCGTCTCTAAAATGATAAAGCAGAACACAGTACAAATCAAATGTAGAAAACTCAAATTAGAGTCTTGTCCAATGAAGAGTTGATTTGCTGCCTCAAAATTATTCCCATTTGTTTGCTGGCACGTACATGCTACCTAGGCTACATCTGATAGCTGCTCTAACTCTCTATTATGGCATTTTTTAATACAAGAGAGAGAGAGAGAGAGAGAGAGAGAGAGAGAGAGAGCGAGAAATCAGGTGTACTATTGAATTTAACCTATCATCATGTTGAGCAGGATGGATACGAACAAAGGGAAAGTTATAGAGAGAGGGAAAGAGAGAGAGAGAAAGAGAGAGGGGAAGAGAAAAAGCCAGAGAGAAAGTGAGCAAGAGAAGGAGCCAGATAGAGAGAGAGATGAAGTATTGAGTTATCGTGAGATATTGAGTTCAACGTACCATGAACAACAGCACGGATACCGAGCAGCCAATTTTGAGACACTGCCTATAGAACGGAGAGTGTAGTGACTTCTCACCAATGATCACGGGGTCCTGAGAACAAATTCAATTGATAAAGTTATTCTAAGTGTAATCTCTTAAATTTGGGTTAACTGTACAAATCTAAAAGTTTTATAGTTTCTTAAAAGTACGTAAAAGTTCGCAAAGTTTGTAAAAGTTTATAGTTCTTAAAGTTTTATATGTTCTTCACTATGTTGAAATGAGTGAATGTATAACGTAGGCAGCAATGTTGAATGTAAAATATTCTTACGTTGCGTCTTATCGAAGTTCTGCATGGCAGAGAAAAGAGACAATGAGAACTCCTTTAAATGCTTCAATCAAGCCAAGACGAACATTAAGAACACTTTTGAATACTTCAATCAAGCCAAGAGAGACAATGAGAACTATTTTAATTGCTTCAATCAATCCAAGAAGGACAATAAGAACTATTTTAATTGCTTCAATCAAGCCAAGAGAGACAATGAGAACTAATTAAAAAGCATCAATTAAGTCAAGAAGGACTATAAGAACTCTTTAAATGCTTCAATTAGGCCAAGAAGGACAATGAGAACTCTTTCGGAGGCTTCATTCAAAAGATACAAAAAAGTAGGCAGCGCTTAACTTTTGCGACAAAGTAGATATATTTAAACCAATGAGCGCTTACTGCAACACTACTCAACAGTCTGCAATAGAAAGCTGTGTCCGAAAACATATATCACTTAAAAGACTAATGAAGCCTACATATTCTTAGATAGATATGTAAATAGATGAAGATAAAAACAAAAAGTAGATATAGAAAAAATATATAAAGATTTATAAAAGTACAAATTGCTAGCAGATGTAGATAGAAAGACAGGCACATGAAAGACATGTATATTATATATATATATACAAGTATATATATATAATAAATATGTATATATATGTATATATATGTATATATATATATATATATATATATATATATATATATAATAAACAAAAAGTCTAAAGAAAGACACAAAGATAAAGATAGTGAAAATTTTGGTTTGGACCACGCTATTGTATGGATGTGAAACATGGACCTTAAGAAAGGAAGATATTAGGAAACTGGAGGCATTGGACATGTGGATTTGGAGAAGAATGGAGAGGATTAGCTGGACTCAAAAGGTTACAAATGAGGAAGTCCTGGAGAGAGTTGGCACAGACAGACAGTTGATAAATGTATTAAGAAATAGGAAGAAGAGATGGATAGGACACATTCTAAAGGGGGGGGGGGAGGTAATCTAAAAGAGGTCATAGAAGGTAGAATGGAAGGAAAAAGAGGCAGGGGCAGGCCGAAATTAGGTATGCTAGATGATTTAAAGACCCACTAGTATGTGGAAATGAAGAGGAAGGCGGAAGACAGAGATGTGTAGAGGCGTTATGTACCATGGACCTGCCAGTAGGCAGTGCACTAAGGGTGATATATATATATATAAATATATATGTATATATATGTATATATATGTATATATATGTATATTATATATATATATATATATATATATATATATATATATATATATATATATATACATATACATACACATATATAGTGAGATACATTTAAATAAAGAGGCTCATAATTAAAGAAACGTAGAATATAAATTATTACATATGTATATATATATATATATATATATATATATATATATATATATATATATATGCATATACATATATACTTATTACATACATGTTTGTATAGTAGTATAATGTAAAAAGGTAAGACCAAGATTGAGGCTGAAGGCTTAGGATAAAGACAAAGACTGACAAAGACAGAGAAACAAGGATAGAACGAGAGAGAGAGAGAGAGAGAGAGAGAGAGAGAGAGATGGAGAGAAAGACTGAGTGAAAGAGAGAGTAGGAGAGGGTGATCTTACAGGTATTTCAACGGTTCCCACGAATTCCGGTCTATCAGTCTCTGTCGTCTCGAACGAGTCCACGTCCCATTCATAGGCCAAAGTGTAATTAGTTCTCTTCCAGACTTCCAGAAATATTGTTCCTATCAGCAATCACACACTCATGGTGTAAACTCAAATTAATAATGTTCAAAATGTGTAAAAACATTCATTAAAAACAGATATTATATTAAATATTTTTTATGTTTTATATTTAATATTTTTATTAAATATTTTATTTTCATTAAAACAAAGAAACATTAATTCATTAGAAAGCAAAGTCTAAATTAATTATTAATGTTCAAAATTTGTAAAAAAGCGTGAAAAGTCTAAATTAGTTAGTAATGTATAAGATGTGTAAAAAACGTGTAAAGTTTAAATTAATTAGTAACACTGTTAAAAATGTTGATATATAACGTGTAATGTCTAAATTAATTAGTATTGTTCAAAATGTAAAATAATATAAAAAATTAAACGTATAAAATCGGGACCTAAATTGGCTCTAAATGCAATTATTCTATTTCAGTGTTGAACTCGGTAATATATGGGAAGAATACCATAGATTTACAAAAGTACAATTTTCAACTCGGAAACTGCTTGCATCCTAAGCAACGTCTTTTACAAAGTCGTAGGTTTCAGCAGATATAGACTACTTTGTCTTTGGTGACTTTCGCATAGCCTCTGTTTTATCATGAAATTATTGGTCAAAGACGTGTTTATTAATGAGTTTAATACAAAATTATAATAGTGTTTGTGTTATAAAGTACACAATTTTATTTGTCAGAAATGTAGAGATAGAGAGAAAGTGACGAACTGCAGAAAGAGAGAGAAAGAGAAAAAGAGAGAGAAGAGAGATAGAGAGAGAGAAAGAGAGCGAGATTAGATTAAGACAAACATCAAATCACCCCAAATTGAGATGAACAAAGCGAAGTAAGGGGTTATAATGTTATCAAACGAATCCTTTACGACTTCCATGATATCCTCTACTACAGACGTGGCCCTACAAAAAGTATTTCTCATTTTATTTATTTATTTATTTCATTTATCACACGCATATCACAATTGGCATACACAATAAACAGTTAGAGCGCATGAACGGAAAAAATGCCCACAAGTGGCACTTACATATTCCGAATTTAAACAATATAAACATTTGTATTAATTATTAATTGTGTTCAATGTAGGCTATAATTATGTGACAAGATAAATTTAGCGGAACATGTAATTTAATTACTTATATTTAACTAAGAGACCCGAGTTTTTCTGTACGATCTTATAATCTACAATTAGTTCGTTTTATTAAATACTTATTTAGTATAAATAATCACTTCAATATATAATTTTAAAATTTGACACAATTAAGTTATTTTGATATTAATATCAAGTCATTTTTAACGAAATATAAAAGAATAAGTAAGAGTCCAAAAAATTAGTGGATTAAGATTGGATTTAAAGTCTGATTCGTGACAACCTTTTAGGACTAAGTGTCGGCAGCTTTGAATGAAAGTGGCATATACCAGTAGATTACTTACTTGTCTGTTGAGTTAGAATACGCTCCTTCCACAGCTTCGGATCTCTCGGTTACGCTAATATATATACACAATCATAGAATACACTGCAATACAGCATTTGTAAGATATGAAAAATATATTAAAAGTTTATTGCATTTAATATTAAATAATAGAAATTTATTTATGAATACAATGTGTATTCATATTGTATTCATAATTGTTATCGATATTACATAACCAAGTGTAACTAAATATCTTTATTATGAACGTATTTGTTATGCTAATTGTTGATAATTAATAAGCATTTTTAGCAATGGATTTAGCCTAAGGGTGACTCTTGCTGAAACATTGAAATGAAATTTTTACAAAAATTTCATATAACATACATGTAAATAGGGATGATTTTTCAGTCTATATGTATTATTAGGATGGATACGTATTGTACTCATATAAAAGCTCAGCTAGAGAGTTGATAAATGCTATAAGAACTATGAAGAATAGTTAGATAGGAGTCATTCTTAGGGGAGATAGTTTACTAAAGGAGGTCTCATACAAGGCAGAATGAAAGGAGAGAGAATCAGAGACAGACTAAGATCAGGTATGTTAGTTGATTTAAAGATTTACTAGTAGGTGGACATGAAGAGGAAAACGAAAGCAAAGGAGAATGGAGGCGCTATATACCATGGACCTGCCAATTGGCTGTGCACTAAGAGAAAAAGAGAGAGAGACATAGAGGAAGAGTATTAGTATGGTATAAGACCGGGAACAGGGGTTCGCACTGCCGCAAAAGCCATATTATTCCCAAGCAATAGACTACATTAAGGTCTTTGGGAGAAGGCATAGCTTAGCCTTAAAGGAATTAACTCTTGTATCGATGGAGTGCTCTTTATGAATCGTAAAAGAAGCATATGAGTATGAATATGCAGTTAGAACCATGTTTATTTAAGAAATGTTATTATGTAATATGTATTGTGTCATAATAAATGTTGACATGTATTATATCATAGGGTAAATATATGTATTGTATCATAGGTTAATATGGTAAAGCTGGTAACCCTAATGTTAACGTCAGTTTCCTCACTCGAAAGCGATGTCATATACACATGCAGATACTGGGTCATCAATGGGGTTACATATGCGCTATCTATATGTGGTTGATGCTCTACCTTGCTACTTTTCAGAACCCTTTGAGAGAAAGACAGAGATTTCTTGTGTACTGATGAAACTGGCTTGAGTGCAACAAAAAATATTCTGATACTCATCACACAGCTTACCTTAAATAAATACCATAGAAGAACACTGCAATCCCAAATAGCATCGGAATCCATAACGTGGTCATCAGTATCCCACACCAGGCAAAATAGAAGCCGATCTTTTCACCAAAGTAATTTCTAATCATCCACAGTGGTTGATACTTATAGAACAGGCTCCATGTTTTGTTCAGAGCCAATCGTGGATCATTTAGTATATCCGGAATTTCGTCATCCGGAGATTCTATTTGAACACTGCTGCCGTACATTGCCTTTAACCGGAGCACGTGATGCAGGACATTGCGATCCCCGTCCGTAGGGTCGTGGAGGATAAAGGCGTCCGAGTAGTACTTCCTGTGTAGCATGTACAGCAGTCCTGAAACAAAACACGAACACGGGTTACAATACAGCAGTCCTGAAACAAAACACGAGCATAGGTTACAATACAATACAACAGTCCTGAAACAAAACACGAGAATAGGTTACAATACAATACAACAGTCCTGAAAAAACACGAACACAGGTTACAATACAGCAGTCCTGAAACAAACACGAGCATATGTTACAATATTTAATAAATAGATAAATCAATCAATTTATCAATTTATCAGAACATACAAAATAATGAGTCAGACACAGACGGAAAGGTACATTTACAAAATAGAGCAGCCCTGTAGCATATAAACGCGAGCATAGGTTACAATAGAGCAGCCCTAAAACATAGAAACAAGAGCATAGGTTACAATAGAGCAGCCCTAAAACATAGAAACAAGAGCATAGATTACAATAGAGCAGCTCTGTAACATATAAACAAGAGCATAGGTTACAATAGAGCAGCTCTGTAACATATAAACAAGAGCATAGGTTACAATAGAGCAGCTCTGTAACATAGAAACAAGAGCATAGGTTACAATAGAACAGCTCTGTAACATATAAACAAGAGCATAGGTTACAATAGAGCAGCTCTGTAACATATAAACATGAGCATAGGTTACAATAGAGCAGCTCTGTAACATATAAACAAGAGCATAGTTTATAATAGAGCAGCCTTACAGCATATTAACAATAGCATAGGCTACAATAGAGCAGCTCAGAAACAAACAAGAGCAATTGAAACAAGTAAATACGTATATAAGCACTTCCCTGAAACATTGAAACAAGTAGATAAGTTTATGTAGTACTGCCCTGAAACGATTCTACATACGTTAAGATAACGTTGCACTGAACACAGAAAAATGTATATGCGTTACAAAAATGCTACCCTGAAAGATGAAACATAGAAATAGAAATGAATGAATGCGTTAAAATAGTGTTGCTCTAAAAGATAGAAACTAGTCGAAATGATTTAAAAATTGCAGCCCTGAAACAAAGATAAAAGTGCATAAATATGTTGCAGTCGTACTTAATTGAAACGGCTAACCAGATCAAAGGCCATATCTCTTGCTGCTTGTGCTGGCAACATTAAGGTGTAGATAAGGCAAAAAGACTTAGAAATGGACTAACTCTTTAATCGATGGAGTGCTCTTTGTGGAGCTTGAAATCAGCATGTGATTGGGAATTATATACCGTGAGCAAATCATTTGGCAGAACACTACGGAGAGAGGGTTCCTTAAGTAAAATGCGATTTAAAATATGATTTTAATTAAATCACAACGTAAAGTATTATACTGACTGAATTGCATTTAACTTAATGACACCCGACAAATAGACCTGAAGATCTGTACCTAAGTTATGATCTTTAGACTTTTTTCTCTTTTTAACGTCTCTTTCGTCTGGACTTGACATGTTCAAGTGAATGAGAATCAGGTGTGCCTAAAATTAATCATACCAACTATGTATAAACTTTATTAAAATATCCATATGCATATAGCTAGATAATAATACTCAATGGAGATAACTAGTACTAATATCCAATGGACTGCGCAGCTAGGCCTAAATATATGTTAGACCATTTGGCAATGCTAGCAGTTAATAGTGGTAGTTAATAAGTTTATAATAATATCTTTTATAAAATTGATCTTTATTTTTATACTAGACCAGACATGATGTTCAAAGTAGACTTAGTTATAAAATACGTGAAATTAAAGTAAATGAGACAATTTCTAAAGTATTAAAAAATTGACAATTAATTCCTAGAATATATTATTTTAGAATAACAATGACTAATTTGGTTATTGTTGCTGTCAACTGTAAGAAACATAGATATATTTTCATACATGTACATCTACTTTATTTATTTATCACATCATAAACAATTCTGACAAACATAATTTATGCGTATACACACAGAAAGTTCAATCATATGTGTGATTGGTAATAAAGGCCGTGACGTCACATAACATTTACCGGTTGTTCCATTAATAAAAGCAAAGGTAAAAGCAGCGACTAAAAATAAAACATAAAGCTAAGGGAAATCTCATACAATATGAACGTTTAAAATTATAATTGTTAGAAAATAATCAAAATATACTTCTATCGATCTAAGTTCTAAGCCCATTAGAAACAATCAAACGCGCGACAAGGTTTTTCTTAATGCGTTGCCTACTGGCGGGTCCACGACATATAGCCTTTCCACTTTTCTCTGTCTTCAGTTTTTCTCTTCAAGTCCACATATGAGTAGATATTTAAATCATCTAACATTCCTAATCTCGGTCTGTCTCTGTTTCTCTTTCCTTCCATACTACCTTCTATACAACTTCTTTTAGGGAACATTTCTCTCAGAAGGAAATAGTATATTCACTTAAAATTCAAGTTATTATGACATTATTTGGAGCTATTATTTAGTTATTTCAATTTATGTTTATTTTTGTGACTTCTTTGCATTAGAGTGATCACACTGATTGATTAAACTAATACATGGCTAAACAATGTATAAATGATTAATTAGTATTAATTAAATGTTAGTTAATTAATTCCATTCTGTTTGCTTCTCTCTTGAATTCTATTTTCCAATCATTTTCATTGATCTAGGAATAGAAGAAGTATTTTTAATTAAATATTTATTAATTTGGTCAACGTAGTTATCTATGGATAGGCAGAAGCATTTAAACGGAGACTTTTAATGTAAAAAGCATCAAACATCGCTTTCGGGTGACGAAACTTATGGCAACATTAGCTGTTACCAGCTTTTAAATTTCACGAACATTTTGGTATGGAAATCAGTGAAGGATTTAATCTGTCTTTTATGTTATGTTATATTGTGACTTTCTTATAATTGAAATTCATTGAGTAGAAATTCAACTCAGTGAATGAACATTTACTAAGAGTTAATGAAAACATGAGTTGAATCAAAGAACGACCAGCACATTACCTATATACGCTTGTTTGATTTAATTTACTGATTTTTACAGCAGTGATCTTGGCAGGTATCATCTGTGTCGTAATATCGGCGCTTCAAAAAGCAAGTCATCAACATAACTATGCCAGTAAGTAGGTGTGCATAAATTATATGAAGTGTCCTTGGATACGTTTGATCATGACAACGTTAGTAAACACTATGCCGGGCTTCCATACGTGTTATATAGAAACACAACTGACTAATGGGCCTACAGACACAGCATTAATAAATGTGCAGACAGATATTAATTGGTAAATAATCACTTAAACATTAAATAATTTTAATAGGCCTATCATTACTTTTAGTAATGATATTTGTATGGCGGTATCGTTTGGTATGTCTACTTAGGATTACTTTCTTTATTTTTCTTTATATTGTTTGATATGTGTTTGATTTTTGTTTTGCTTTTAATACTGCCATGAATTTGATGAATAATGACGCTGTATTATTGGCCAAACTAACTACAGGGAAACACTTCAGCTAATTGTACCAGCAAGATACTATGAAAATTCATCATCTCGCAAGCTTCGTTCTTTGATGCCAAATTACATAAAAATCCAAATATTCTCACCTAGTTAGGTAATCGCTCATATTCTTTTTCAATTTTACAGTTTGAAACTCTCTGCCTACTAATCTTCGCTCATGTTCTACTACTTCCACTTTCTGTTATAGGTTGAAATCATATTTCTTCGCACCATAGATTTATATCACCTTATCTAACTTTTATTTAGTCATAGACCGGCAACGTATTGGATCTTCTCTCAGGGCATGTTTAAATCGTTTGTATGAAAGTAGTCTCGGAAACCTTTGTAAGTGGTAAGTCTAAGGCTGTAGTTTATCGATAAAATGTCCGACTGTGGAACAGTAGGTGCAGGGTTCAAAGTTGTGCTCACTCTATCATTGACAGAATTTCGAGGCAGGAAACTGACGTTACTCTTGGCTTAATCGTGCTAGCATTACTTTTAAAAACTGCCGTTTAGCGTGCCGTCTATTATTATTAGTTGTAGACACGGGGGGGGGTCTAGATATGAATTGGAACATGAAGGCCGGCTATCTATCGGCCTGACACCACCAAGTGTACACGACTAGGTTTTTATTTGACACTCGGAAGAGAAAAACCCACGTCGCTGCCCAGTCTCGAACTCGAGACCTCTCATTCAAGAGGCGAGTTCTCTACCCACTGCGCAACGAGGCGAACCTCGTGTAAATATTACTAACGAAAACTTAATTCATAAACCAGTAAAATCTTACCAGAAAAGATCTCAGGGAAGGTCGGAAGAAGTTGTCCGCATCTTCACCGTTCTCGAACAGATGCAGCTTCTCTGCTATGAGCGGACTTGAAGCAAAGTCAACTGCAAAACATTGAAAGAGGTGTCAAATAACCTGTCCAATTTAATAACCTGCTGCATTGCATGCATGCATGTATGTATGTATGTATGTATGTATGTATGTATGTATGTATGTATGTATGTATGTATGTATGTATGTATGTATGTATGTATGTATGTATGTATGTATGTATGTATATATATATATATATATATATATATATATATATATATGAATGCATGCATGTATGCATGCATGTACCTCTCTCTCTATCTATGTAAATATATCTCTCTCTCTCTCTCTGAGAGAGAGAGAGAGCGAGAAAGAGAGAGAGAGAGAAAGATGTACCGTTGTAATACGTAACGCTGTAATACGTATCGTTGTAATATACATGTATATCGTTGTAGTATGTATCGTGTAATATTTTATCGTTGTATTACGCAGACCTAGGCTATTATTCGTTATATACCTTACGTTAGTATGTTAATATATCATTAAATTCAGCACGTAGGATTAAGAGTAACAACTTACCTTCGTTGTCTGTTCTCAGATGTTTATCAACAAATTGAGTCCAACATCTGCACAGATCCTCATCTTTGTATGTCTGAAACTGCAAATACGAGAAATTTAAAGCTAAAAGGTGAAGTAAATTCAAATAAGGCTCTATAATTGCAGATTTAAGCTAGAGTATTTACGCTGTACACTTCGCATACATTTCGGTATATGTATTGAGCTGTTGCAGCAGAGTTTAACAGGGAATGAATTTATTTAAAGAAAAGGCTTTCTGTGTTTTGTTAAAATAAGCTTTTAATTTTTAATAAACTACAACATATTTGGTCGCTTTTATTTAGAGTAGCATTCGTTATATATTTTTAACATATCCTAAGAGTCTTTTGGCAAGCTGTCTGAATGCAAACATACTATAAATGCGTCTAATATCAATGGTTGTGTATAGAACAATCTATTAATTGTAATTAACTTATCGGTATTCCGGATGGTTGTTAATGAGATAATTACGACCTTTATTTGTTCTAAGTTTGCTCCTTCCCTTTGGAAATTACTCTGACAAGGCCATGAAAGGAAGTATCATGATAATATATACAATATATATATATATATATATATATATATATTATATATATATATATATAATATATAATATATATATATATATATATATTCATGTATAAACAGCATAGTATATAAATAATCATGTATAAACTTGTATATATGTATGTATCATATATAAATATATATGTATGTATATTATATATACATACATATATATATATATATATATATATATTTGTATATATATAGGCCTATTAATAGCAAATCACTATTTGCCAACTTTTGTGTTCAGATTACTTGAGAATAGCTAAGCCTCTATAATAGTATACGCGCATCGTGATCGACTAGATCTTAACATAAGAGACGACTAAATATGAGTTACTATAGAAAGACAAAGCCACCTAACAAGATACACCTAAACTACTTTTATTAGGCTCACTAAAAGGGTTCTGCAACTCTAGGAAAATCTCAATAAATACTGCATGGAATAAAATTACACTTAATTATATATATTAGTAATTTTTGTTGTCCGTTAATTAATTAAACATAAGAAGCAAAGCGATTGTGAAAATTAAATTGAATGTAAGATAAAATATTCAGTCAATATTACTATCAAAATCAAAGAGATTTAACATCTACGTAATAAAGACAATAGTCACTATATTCAACTAGCTTACTCCCATCGACTACAATGTGATGTATAGTCATTAATCGTTATATTTAAAAGTTTCATTTAACGTTTATTTCCATATCGAAGCTCTGCTTAACACATATACATTATATTGATCTGTTCATCTAAGATGATGCCCATCGCTTAAGCATTCATTTAGCAGTGTAGTCAATTATCCATGTTACCAGTCCGGTGAATGTCCTAGATTTTTTTACTAAAATCTGTTCCACCGAGTCAAAATGGCCGATCAAATGAATATAGTCCTAATCGAAGTTAAAAATCTTTCACCGAAACATTATTGTAGCTTTTAGCAATAAGTGAAAATATGAACTTAAAGTGGTTTTCCATTGCTCTAATTAGATATAATTTCGCCGTTTTCATTCGACTCTTATGATACGTGCATTTTACGGTTGGTCTATTTGATATATGTTAATGCGATACTAACTCAGTGTTAGCTGTTAATGATACAACTAACTCAAATTTTTGTTATCTGTTAATGATAATACTAAATAAGATTTTTTATCTGTTGATATAATACTAACACAGCTTTTTTAGCTGTAACAGTTGTTGTGAAACAAACGAGAAAAGTCTCCAAAGAACGATACCCACAATTTAAATCAACACAAACTAGATCTATATCGCATAATCTAAATCAACACAAAGTAGATCTATATCACATAATCTAAATCAACACAAACTAGATCTATATCACATAATATAAATCAACACAAACTAGATCTATATCACATAATATAAATCAACACAAAGTAGATCTATATCACACAATATAAATCGACACAAACTGTGGATATTACGATAAAAAGGAACTGAACAAAATGTAATAAAATTTAATTACCCCTTTCACAGGCATCTCAAGCCTGCACCTTTCCGCCTCTTTGCATAATCTCCAGAATGGAACATGCAACCTCAGGTATACAAACTCTCCATTATCCTCCTTCCGGACTTTAATTCCTTCACTTTTCATAATATCAGAGAATTTCTGACGCATCTCCTCCGCCTTTGATGATCCCAATTCCGGATCTGGGCTGCTTGTAACATCCGGTGTGCTTTTGTAGACTAGGACATAGTCCGTATGAAACCTGTCCTTGGGCAAATTCGACCCAATTTGAGCCTCCCATTGTGATTTTGTGCGAACTAGTGTTTTAGGTCGTTCCGCTGAAGATTCTTTATTCATCTTAATGAGGTCAATGACTTATAATTTTATCATTGCTAATTGGAAGTTTAAATTAATTTATTGACACTTAGTCGATGTTAGCGACGAATAACTTTCATGCAGCTTAATGAATTCAACTTCTTGATGAATGCAATGGCATGATGAATGCGAAGGCTTGATGAATTCAACGGCTTCAATGGCTTGCTAAATTCACCGGTTTTGATGAATTCAAAGGCTTGATGAATTCAACGGCTTAATGAATTTAATGTCATGATGAATTCAACGGTTTGATGAATTCAACGGCTTAATGCATTAAACGGTTTGATGAATTTAACGGCTTGATGAATTCAACGGCTTAATGAATTCAACGGCCAGATATATTTCCACTTTGAGAAGACAATTGCAATTAGTCGAATGAGCAGTTGCTATATTCCAAATTTTAAAATTTTCAGATGACAGACCACTTTGTAAAATAAATTCTAGGTGGCTACATTACCATTTAGGTTATCGTAATTCTAACACCTTTATGAAATTAATCAGTTAGCTGATAATTATTTCTATAAATTGTATTGCTTGTATTTAAATAATTGTAGTCATTTATTAAATAATACGTTCTAAACGTGTGTAAGGATTTTCGCAGAGCATTGAGCAATACTGATCATAACTGTAGTGAGCGTAGTTAGACATCAATGGAAAGTTCGTATTTCTGTATGTTATGTTTGTCCACTACGTCAGAATAATCAAACGGTATTGATCTTTCAAAGCCTGCAGTGTCATTGTTGATTGCACAGGATGCAATCTGAGGCGTACTTAGTAAGGAGTTGACAACCGCAATAAATTAACACGTAAACACGCAATATTATAGAGAAGTGATCAACTATGTTGAGCATCTATAGTGTTCTGCCAAGCTCCAGGTCCAAGGTACATATTCTTACTCATTCGGAGTTTCAAACTGTATAAGGAGCACACCACTGATTAACGAGTTAATCCCTTCACAAATGGCTATACCTTATCCATACCTTAACGTAGCCTATAACTTGGGAACAATATGGCTTCTGAGGAGGTTTCCCGTTGCCTTTCGCAATTCTATAATGGATTAACTGCCATCTAATCCTGGGGAAAAATGCATGGGGAGGTGGGTACTCATAGCCTCCTTCAGCTCCTGCCTTAGTCGCCTCTTACGTACTTGCGGCAGTTTGTTTGCCTTATTCTGGAGTAGTCCCAACCACATCCGGGTTCAATACGGGGATATATATATATAATATATATATATATATATATATATATATATATATATATATATATATAGAAAATCTAAGGAATAAATAAAGAATAAATATGTATATATATATATATATATATATATATACCCACGACATATATATATATATATATATATATATATATATATATATATAATGTATATATCTTCTTCTTCTCTAAGTGCCGTGCCTGTTCCAAGCCTGGGGGGTCATGGTCATATTCCTCCATATGTCTCTGTTTATTGTTGCTCTGATCATCTCTTCTTCAGTTAACTGCATCCATTTGCTAAGACTCTTAATAAACGTCATTCGTTGTCGACCCTTGCATCTTTTTCCTTCTATTATTCCTTTCGCTACGGTATTTTCAACTATTTTGCTCCGCATAATGTGTCCGAAAAATTTCATCTGTTGTTGTCGTATTCGGTTCAAAAGGTCACGACAAGTTGACATTCTTTGTAGAACATCTTCATTTTAACGTGGTCTTTATAAGATATACGTAGCATTCTTCTATAGAACCACATCTCTGTTGCCTCAAGTTTCGATTCCATTACGGAAGAGATTGTCCAAACTTCACTTCCATATAACAATATTGGTTGAATGTAGCATTGAAGAAGTCTTTTTTTGGTATTAATTGATAATTTATGGCTTCTAAAAATCTTTGACATTCTGTTATATGCCTCCTTAGCCATGGCTATTTATACATATATATTGTATATATCTAGGCTCCTGTATAATGTATGTATATATATATATATATATATATATATATGTATATATATATTATGCTAAATAACTTATTGTAATTAGCTTATACAGCACTTGACATTGTCTTCCTGAAAAGTCTCTCTAGTAATATAAATCTAACGGCACTCTACTATTATACATGCGGTCCCTATCAGTGCCCAGCTCTATTAGTAGTCTGCCTAGAGGCAGTACATGATCATTTTCCCAATATAGCCTTTGCTATATGTGGTTATCATCATGGAAGTTTTCTTTAATATTTATATAAACGTTTATATTAAGAAAATTTAAGCAGTAAAGTTTTTATAAGACATTGATAAGATTATAATTGCATTATACCAATTAATTCATCATAAATTTGTTATTAAAGCTAAAAGCTAAAGCTAATGTTAACGTCAGTTTCTTCACTCGAAAGCGATGTTCGTGACGGGCGAGCCCAGGATTTGATCCCCGCACCTACTGATCCGCGGTCGAGTATCTTACCGTTATTGACTCCAGCCAATTATATCATAGGTTAATAATAATAATAATATTATATTAACCATCATCTTACTCACATCTTATCTGGGGCAATGATTAGAAAAAATTTTAGTAATTTCTTGAGCCTAAGCGCTCGCAAATCGAATGCTCTTTCTGGCGTTGGTTTAGCTCTTAGTGCTTTGTCATCTATTACGACACGTGCAGTCCACGGTTAGTCCATTCTTTAGCAACCCGGACCCAACACGGGTAGTATATATTAAATATAATTAGAATATTATAAATAACTGATGATAGTTTAGTTATAAACTATTGATAATTTATAATTATATTACTTCTACATTGCCGGTATTTAAAATGAACTTATGTAAACGGACGGAAAAGATTAGTTGGACTGAAAAATTACAAACGAAGAAGTTCTTGAAGGAGTTGGTAAAAATAAACTGTTAATAAATATAATAATAAATAGAAAGAAAGGCAGGATAGAACATGTTATAAAGGGATGGTTTTCTAAAGGATGCAATAGAAGGAAGAATACAAGGGAAATGAGTTAGAGGAAACCTAGACATGGGATGCTGGATGATCCGATAATAAATTCATAAATAGTGATGATAAGGAAGGTTGAGGATAGAACTGGTTGAAAGAGTTGCATGCCATGGATCTGCCATTAGGCATCTTACTATAAAAATTTAATTATATGACGGTTCTTAGACTAAACGTGGCCTCTTGTTTCTGTGATGTTTCAGGCTTTAATTGCAAGTTTTCAATTTTTGTTTGATGGGGGACGTCCCTGACATCGTCCTTTATGAAGAAACGGACCTTTATTATTATTTTCTTACCCCAGTGTAAAGAACCTGGGGTTTGATAAAAACAATTCAATCAATACGTGCTGAATCATTATTATTATTATTTTTATTATTATTATATGAATAGTAAAATTTACAGTATCAATGGCAAAATAAAAATAAAAATAAAATAAAATTTATGGATCTTCCATTATGTTAGACACTGTTAGCTAAAGATTTTTGACGGCAGTGTTAACAGCGTCTGTTAAGAAATAAAGAGCTGGTGTAATAAACGAGCCTTCATTGCTTAAATAGGAGGCCATACCACCGTAACTCACGCTGTAAAATTACTAGGCTTTTGAGGTTATTACGATTTCCTTGTAGACTTCATAAATCTCTCTCTCTCTCTCTCTCGTTGTTTCTCTTTCTCGCTTCTTCTCTTCTCACTTTTTCTTCTTTGCTCTCTTTTGTCTCGCTCCTACAGCTTCAATATGACGATGTCTAGCAGTTTAATTTCTGAATATTTAAGTTATGCAATAGTTGAGCTTATGCTTTAATCTCTCGTGCTTTTGACATTTGATCTAACAAATAATTGTTAGAATTTGAACATATACGAACATAGCATACACTTAACAAGCCCATTTGGATTTAGCCCTCGCATTACCGATTGTTTGAAATAGATTACCACGCATACAAATAAAATCTTTAACTTACTTAAAACACGCCCATGCACTAGTAGGCCTACTTGCTAGTATAATTTAAGTACTACTGCGCAACTCGTTGGCACGATTATAATTTATTTATCTATCTATTTATTGCTTTATTTCAGGCGTAAAAACCCATGCATGAATCTTGCACATAGAACAATTGCATCTTGCACCAGAAAAGCAAAATAGTCTGCGCATAAATTGAGCTATAGGCCTAAAAAATTACTTATAGAATTAGGCATACAAGGCTATAATAGGCTCAGAACATCAAAACACTTAACTAGCCTTTTAGCATTATCCAGCAAGCACATTCTAAACTTTAATCTGTAATTGGAAAGGATAGTATCAAAACTAAGCAATCCAGTTTCTAGCAGCGCGATGGTTAGGCTGCTGTAAAGTTTGTATCCAAAATTTTTAAAATACATTTGCAAGATCGAAACTTCTCTATTGAACCTACGGTAAACGACGACACTAGTGCCACATCATAGAAGCACATACAATAGGATTTGAACAGGACCTTCTTAACATTACGAGAGCAATAAGCAAATCTACGCTTTAATATATTCGTACGCATAAACATACCACGTATTTCATGCTGTATATCGTTATTATCACGACCATCATTGGTTATAATATGACCTAAATATTTAAACTGCGTTACATAATTAATAAAAGAATTGTCCAACTTAAATCTTGGAAATTCCTCTAGTACACTCCAATTTCGATCCTTAGGAGCAAAGATCATGGCGACAGTTTTACTAATATTATGAATCTTTATTACACCATCAAAAACGTGGTAGCAAGTTACAATAAACAAACAAACAAAAAATACCACAGTGCATTACAACAAATACTGCTGCATTGAAAATAAACCAAAATGAAATAAAATTACAAATATATAGCATAGATTATCTACTTAATGCATGGCTAGTTAGACCTTTCGCTTTATTTATGCATATATTTCTTACAATTAAATTTTGACTTTTACAAGCCTTCATGACCAAATTACATTGATGTTTAATATATCTCTCTTTGATGCTCTGCACTCCAAATATACTCATACATAATGTAATATTATCTTTTTCCCTAATCTTAAATATCTTGCATATTGCTCTACTTAGAGTAAAGTCAAGGCTATTTAAATCAGACGCTGTTAGATCAAGCGCCCCAATGGCATAAGTTAAAATTGGGATAGCCATTGTTTCTAATAGATGCACTGTAACATTAACATTAGACAAGTGACCTAATTTAGAATACAAAGTATTAAATACAGAGTAAAATTTACATTTCACATCTGAAAATGAAACTTTAAATTTTTTCCCAGCTACAAAGGTCACACCCAGATATTTGGTTTCTTTAACCCAGAGTATGCTCTTATTATTGGCCGTTACGCTAGGTCCCGTATTCCAGTATCTCTTTCCGAATCTCATACAATATAACTTATTTGTATTTAATTCAAGACCTACATCAATAAAACTTTTACAACATATATTAATCATAGTTTGTAATTCACTTTTCGAAGGCGAAATTAATATAAGATCGTCGGCATACATAAAAGAGCCATAGCATAAATTGTTCATTCTACAACCATATTTAGATAATTTTGTCAAAATATTGTCTACAATATTAAACTAATATATATAATGCCTAGTCACAGGTTGGCTACTTGTTTTAAACTGGGAAACACATTCTAAATAGAGCTTTTGAACAGTATCAGCACAACTGGTTCGACAGACTATTCGTATCATTTTAAATGCCGTTGTTAGTTTATGCCCTACGACTTGAATTTGGTCACCTAATTTTCGATTCTGACAAGGGTGACAATGCCACTGTAATTCTACATGTATAATAATTTATTATATTTATATATATTATATTTATTGTTATTTATGTGTTGGTTTTTAAAAAATAGAGGACTGACTGATGCTATGGGACACAGAATTGGAGAAAGTCTATTCGTATCCCGACCCTAGTTAAACTGGAATTTAAGGGCAGATGATGATGATGTTTTATTTTGTTTGATATTGATTTTTAAGGTTATTTAATAGATTGGTGGTTTTCTTTCATGATCTTAATATAGGATTCATAAGTTGGAACTTGAAAGCACGAAGAAAAGCCTTGAAAGATGAAACCACACATTTTCATTGGGACTTTCTTGTAATAATTGACGGCTCTTCTAATTGAAAACCCATACTTTCGCTTTTAGGCAAAATTTTTGAACCACGATATGCCTTATATTATGAGGCACTGAAGACTTAAGCTTACATGTATATGATAGTATAATTACGTATGAAAAGGTTAACTAAAACTATACTCACATTGATTTGACTGATTGACTGACTGACTAACATGGATTGACTAACAACATAGAATTTAATGTTTGTTGGTAAAACTAACGTATTACTGCTGGCATCTGATGAATGACAGTATACAATAAATTTTATTATATTTCTATGATAACAACCTTTTCTGATTATAATATCTCTTTCTCTTTCTCTCTCTCTCTCTCTCTCTCTCTCTCTCTCTCTCTTTCTCTCTCTCATATTGTTGAATGATCAATATACATATTCCTATTCAAACTATGGTGAAGGCGCACAAAGAGCACATGTGTGGCCGGCAAATTGCTCCTATCGCACACGTTAAGCTTTTACCAAATACGACAATTGTTTATTGTCCTTAAGCTTTGAACGGACCGGGCACAAAGCTGAAAACATGGTTAGTACACACGAAGATTTGTATAGTGTATGATAATATGTTAGTTATGTAACGTGAATACTTATGCAATGATAAAGCTTATATGTAAATATACGCTTATATACATAAATGTATCTAATATGGACATACATACATATATATCTGGGGGGATTTAACGCACTTAGTTAAGCTGCGCGTCAGTTGAACGAAGTAAAGCCACGCTGCACGCGGTTAGTAAATTGTGGGCGACCACTTTGGAAGACCGCGTGTAGACAGCTTTGAAAGTAAACAATGCCCAGGGTGTTGGAGGTTATTCTTAAATCCGCGCCGGCTGCTATTGGAGCGCCAACAAAAGGCAACGTTTACTAATAACCATGGAAAGGAATGTAGGAAATAACGAAAACTACAAAAACAGAAACTAAGAAAGGAAAACATTGTAAATACATGCGGTATGTCATGTGTGTAACTATACGGAATAAAAAAAAATATATAGGCCTATATATATATATATATATATATATATATATATATATATATATATATATATGTGTGTGTGTGTGTGTGTGTGTGTGTGTGTGTGTGTGTGTGTGTGTGTGTGTATTTGTGAGTCTAAACTTCTAGTATGGTATAGTTTATAATTTTGAAACAACCATACTATTATACTTTCATTGCATTCCATAGTAATTTTTTCGAATTCATTGTGTAAATATTATTTAAAATTGGTTATCTAATTTTGAAGTAGGCGCACTAAATTTTAATCAAGTATAGGCCTATTATTGTAATTCATAGGAGCTATTTTGGAAATATGGTTAACGCTATCTTTTTAAAATTTTAATTATTTTCTAAAGTATTGTTTAAACGATAGTGATTAACAAATCTGGATTTTATAATGGTTTGACTTTATACACATTATATCTTTCATCTTTAGAAATTACATACATATTTCAATATGTGATTTAAGCCTAACATTATCAATATTCCCTCTACAGCAACTCTATAGCCACTAAAATACTGAGGTCAATTTTCCATAATTCATAGTTCAGTAACATTCCAGGCCAAACCTTGACTCAGAATTATTTCAAAGGTAACAAAGAACAGACTGTTTTAAGATTAATTCTTTCCCAAGTCAAAGCAGTGTTTCCATCTCCAAGCTTTCTTCCCCACAGCTCTTAGCACACTCTTGGGGTCAACTTAACCTTTCATCAAGGCTTAAAATATGACGTACTATGGAAGAAAATGATGTAGTACTCCCACATCGATTGGAGTTTTCAAGCGTGAAGCAAAAGAAATTCGATAGATGAATGCGGCTTGTTTTGCAGTTAATTTTCTTGACCTCTTTGCAGTTAAAGAATGAAAAATGATGAGTATTTTAAAATACAAATTGGATAATTACCTTGATTACTATTGAAAATCAGTAATTACTTGATTAGTTGCAAAAATAATGCATAAGAAAAATTGAAATACATTAAATAAATATTCATATTTTTTATCAGTATTAGTAAGTATTTAATAATAACATTACATTAGTTAATGTTAATAAATTATATTATATTACTAACGTCATTTCTTAAGTCTTTGAGCGTGTTTTTAATAATAAATATTTTCTTTAATCGTTTAAGCTAATAGATTTAGCTCCTTTAATTAAAATTTGAAACTTTTAAATTAACTCAAAAATTAAGTTGAACCTTTCAAATTAAATTAAGTTTTTTAATGTTCGTTAAATGTGTTTTTAGATTTTGTTAAAACTTTTCAAGCCTTTTATCTGTACATTACTGTATTGCCGCTGTATAGATTCTAAACTTCCAAGAACCATCATTGATTGAGACTTTAGGATTCTGGCAAACCATCATTTTCAGTGTTTCATTAAGACGAATAATGGAATAAGTACGATACCACTTGCATATGCGTATGCAACCACTATTTATATTTAGTCCCGAGAAAATTTGCACGTTTTTAGACCTTTTTTTTGCTCGCCAGCTTGATTTTGTCTAAATAGTGCTTGATGTTGTCATTGCTGACTGTAGCACTCTAATTGTTGTTATTAATATTATGTAATCATCAACTGTTCACTCAGTCTCATAGATGAAGCACCTCGCTTGTCGGAGAGGAATAATGAGAACTCTGCTGCAGTATTCAATATCCACTACACCTAAGAAATTCGAATAGGTTGGGCATGTATTTCACATTGAGAACTGGATCATCAGTCAGTCTAGTCTGACTGCTGCTTTGGTTGGTCAATCAGTAGATCAAACGCGGCGATGGTCGGGTTTCATGGGTACAACGGTTCAACGGTACACATGACGTCTTGAAAGGAAGCGCTTTGGGCTTCTGAGCTTGACGTTAAGCCCACAAACATAGCAATATAAGTAACAATGTAGGGGAACAGGTACGAAAGGTTCAGTGACTCTATCCAATTTGACAGACAGGAGCCGAGATACGTCTCAGTTTTTAATTTTAATGCAAATTATGGCAGTTAAAGGATATTAGGATAAAGACATTTTTAATTTCCTCTACTATCCAATATTTATGAGAAATCGCGTATCAAGTGTTTGTAAGAATAAACTTATTCTATTTGAAGTCACCGAACTTTAATAGGATATGAAAGTCTCAACAATAATTATATATTTAACAAAATTAAATTGCACAATATTTAATAATCCATGTAAAGGTAGCGAGTAGTGACTAATTTCTATTCCACGGTTCATTTTAAAATATCATCCATGTCATAGAGAGCGATTTAGTATAAATCAGTGCTTAGTTAAAACATGGTGGGTACATTAGAAATCAATTATTAATTTTTATTAGTTATAAATTAGTATTTAGGCCTATTTATTAATAATTATGGCCAATTAGTATTTAATTAAGAATTTAGCAAGAAAATGACGATGAATTAGTAAGAAAGTGATTTTTCATAGGCTATTCACTTGAGATGAAGCATAATAATGAAATACGCATAATAATGAAATACGCATAATAATGAAATACGCATAATAATGAAATACGCATAATAATGAAATATGCATAATAATGAAATACGCATAATAATGAAATACGCATAATAATGAACAACGTTGTGAAATACGCCTATAGAGCGCAATGTAAGAATATTCCTTGTAGGCCTATTCATTTGTAGCTCACTCATTTTTGTATGATTTTTTAAATGAAAGATAAATCCACATATCTCATCCTCTCCCTTTCTCTCTTCATCTCTCTCTGTCTCTTTTTCTCTTTCTCTTTCTTTCTTTCTCTCTATCCTCTCTCTCTTTCTTTCTCTCTTTCTCTTTCTCTCTCTTTCTCTTTCTCTCTCTCTCTCTCTCTCTCTCTCTCTCTCTCTCTGTCGAGTCCTCTCTCTTTCTTTCTAGTCGTAATGACTGATAGAAGGCAAATATTTCAGATTGAAAGTGCTACCTCCAGCTCACTAAGGAGCAAACCATTTACCGGCAAGTTGGTATCGTAGCAAAAGCGAAAGTCTTGCGAAGATAAAAGGCTAAGCCAAATTTAACGTCAGTTTACTGCTCGAATAGCATGTTAGTGACAGGGAGAGCTCTGGATTTAAACCATGCAACTACTGATCCGCAGTCGAAAAACTTTGCAAACAAGCCACCGACTCAAATATTCCAATTTTATTAAGAAATTCAGGCTCTGAGGTGATTGTCATGGCCTTCAGGCACTTGTCTAGTCGCCGCTTACAAAACTCTCGACGACTTGTTTATTTTGTATCAGACAACAAGTCCTGCAAATGGCTACGGGATGTGATCATTATAAAGTAATGCTGTTAATTTTTAATCAGGTTTTCACTCCAATAGCAATATGGAAATTGGCTTAATAATCTAAAAGCTAAACCTGATGTTACTGTCATTTTTAGGCTTATCTCTCAAACATCTACCACTACTTGCTAGACAAGGATTTGAATTCCACATATACTGGTTAACACCATGGAGTCCTACAGAGCATGTTACTAACGAGCATGCTACTATACTGTAGTCACGTAGAATTATTCTGTGAATATATTCTAAATAATGTAAATGTTCTTATGTAAATTCTATTTAAAATTATTGACATTTTTTTAGATTTTAATTAAAATCTAAAAAATAAATATACTTAATTTTTTAACTGGCTGGAGCGCCAGTGGCGATGTCGGTAAGTTATGCGACCGCGGATCAGTATGTGCGGGGTTCAAATCCTGGGCTCGCCCGTAACAGACATCCCTTTCAAATGGAGAAACTGACGTTAACATTAGCTTTTAACTTTACTTTTAAAAATAAATTTAAACTTTTAAATTAATATTTAATTATTAAAACTTTTATTTATTCTTATATGATATTCTTATGCGAATGGCACAACAATTCAGTTTCATCGCTTTTCATTGCAGACGGTATTAATTACAAGCACAGTTCTCACGGAAATAATAAACAGGAAGATTTGTGATGCCGTTGATTGTTGATAAGATAGCATCCAGCCATTCTGCTATTTAAGTGAATTCATCTCCAAACTGTGTTCAATCAAAAGCGTCATCTAGGCTACTTTAAGATAAAACAAACTGTAGAGTCCATAGTGTATGCATGTGTGTATGTGTGCGTGTGTGTGTGTTTGTACTCTCTCCACGAACGGCATTGCATAGTCTAAATTCTTATACTTATAGTTATGATCCCTGACGAAACGATTATGACTAGAAACATAGAAATGATTAGGATCATACAAATCATACAAATGATAGGATCATACAAGTCATACAAATGATTAGGAACATACAAATCATAGAAATGATTAGGAACATACAAATCATAGAAATGATTAGGTTCATACAAGTCATACAAATGATTAGGAACATACAAATCGTAGGAATGATTAGGATAATACAAATCATACAATTGATTTGGATTATAGAAATCATAAAAATGATTAGAGCATACAAATCACACAAATGATTAGAATCATACAAATGATTATTATCATGCAAATAATATAAGTGACTAGGATTAAACAAATCATACAAATTTACATTTGAGAAATATGTTAGCTTTTCTGCGAGATGCACGGGGCACTAATGAAGTGACCAACCGTTAACTGTAAGTGTCGTGTCGTAAGAGGCGACTAACCAAGAACTGAGGAAGACAACATGAAACCACCTCAGAAGCCATATTTTTCCCAATAAATTGGCTATATAGGATAGAGATAAAAAAGCTATTCGTGTATTGACTAACTTGTTTATCTAGAGAATGCTTTTGATGTAGCGTGAAAGAAGACTCTGATTATGAATATACACAATGAACATGCCAGTTGGCAGAACATTAGAGAGATATTAGAAATATAAATAAGTTAACAAAGACACCCTTATACACACTCATGCTCCTACCATCTTTTAGGCCTATGTACATAGGTCTATATTATATAATATATAATATACATAGGCTTATGTATATACACATAGTATATATACATATATACATGTATATATATATATATAGAATTATATATTTATATATATATATACATGTATATATATATTATATATATATACATGTATATATATATATATATCATGTATATATATATATATATACATGATATATATATATACATGTATATATGTATATATATATATATCATGTATATATATATATATATATACATGTATATATATACATGTATATATATATATATATATATATATATATATATATATATATATAGGCCTATATGGAGACTTTTTAGCAAGTAAAATAATTTACTATTTCGATAAATTTTTATTGGTAACTTGAGGGTCCAGTGACGCTAAAAATAGTAGAAGCTACAGAGAAAATAGTAGAAGATAAATCTTATCTTTAGTGATACCGGAAAAGCCGTTGATTTGTTGGCAGTCCTGGTCAGGGGGTCACAAGGAGGATGGGGTGGGGTGGGGGTGGGCTGCTGGTACAACACAGAGTCCCAATGGTTTAAGAGAGGGGATCCAAGGGGAACTCAGTCCTCTAGCTCTCATTTTTTCTGAGTTGCTTTTCCTTGCTAGGGGTCCATATTAGATACAAGGAGATCTGTAAATACATAACAGGGAGGTCTGCAGTTCTGACCGTTCCCCTAGCTCTTAATTCCCACTTTAACCACTTGACAGGTCTGATTTAATGCTATTGCCAGGAATTGAAGTCGAGGTTTCATAGGGGTTTTACTGCTAGCTACAATTATTAGAAGTAAATTCAGTTCGGTATGCATTTAAAGCAAAGAGCATAAGATAAATATATGCTATAAGAAAGAGGAAGAATAATTGGATTTGACATATATACTATAGGAGATAGTTTATTAAATGATGTCGTAGAAGGTAGAATGAAAGGAAAGAGACGCAGAGGCAGACCTAGATATGGAATGTTAGACGATTTAAAAATCCAGTCGTAAGTTAACATGAAGAGGAAAGTGAAAGACATGGAGGAGTCGACGCCTTATATACCATGGACCTGCCAGTAGGCAGTACACTAAGACAGAGAGAGAGAGAGCTTCAGATAGTAGGCAGTACACTAAGAAAGAGAGAGCACAATGTAGGTTGTAAAACCCTTTTAACTTAGAGATCAACAGCTCTCTATCTTCCTATCAACCAATCTATAATTCTTATCTTTTTAGCTCATTAACGCCAGAAAAAGGAAATAACACTCAGAAAACAACAAAAGCGTACCAGAATAAATTTATAACTCCGGTATTTTATGACAAGTGAGAGCAAGGGGTTCACTCTCCTTATTTCCATCTTCTCCGCTCCAGTCTACTTTTTATTACGGGACTGGGACTGCACGGGACACTAGGAGCGGATTGAGGAGGATAGTCGGATGCTGCTGAAGGGATGGACACGCTATATGACTCCAGCTAATCGCCTTCACGCCTCACTGATCTCAGAATATGAATGATGTACTCAAGTTCAGAAAAGAAAAGTCTGTAGCAGGAGTTGAGTTAAGACTTAGGTGAGAGTAGCGCGATGAAGTAAGAAAACATATCGGCAGAGATAATAAATCAGGAGATGTATTCAGTAAAATGCAGTGTGCATAGCTAGAACCAAATGCTAATTAACTGTGAACTTATTTCTTGAAATGAGTTCACAGTTAATTAGTATTTGGTTCTAGCCAAAACTTATCTTTCCTTGCAAGCTTTTTATTTATTTATTTCACAATAGAAGTACCCACACATATACTTAACTATCAAATAAATAAATAATCAAGAAGAAGGTTAACACAAAAGAGCCATGTGAAGTAAAACAATGATAACCTAACGTGTGGTAACGAGATTTTTAGGTTAAATTCATTCATGAAACGAAGGTTAATTCGTAAATTAGTTTAGGTTATTTTACTGTCGCCACTGTAGATTACGAATGCATCAACTGGTGATGGAATCACATTGTCAACATAATGGCTCTTTCTAAGCTTGAAAGCAGACTTTACAGCATATTGAAGACTTAACGTCAGCTTCCTCGTTCGAAGATATTGTAACAGCTGTCAGGAGACATTGAGCAGGAATCTATGCCTTGGACATGTCATTTGGCAGAACAATAGAGAATTGTGACTTACTGTTTAAGTTCATTATCATCACCATCATCATCATCATCCTCCCTTGAATCCCAGTTTAACTAGAAACGGAATACAAATAGGCTGTCTCAAATCCTCTCTGTCCTACACCACACCACCAGCCAATCCCTTATTCGAGTCTTCTCCATTCATTTAAATTTTTGTAGAAATTTCTGGAGCCTAGGCGCTCCAGAAATTACTTACTGTTTAAGTTACTACTGATTATTTGAGCTACTATTGAATTTAGTAAAATTGTAAAGGTAACGTTAACACCAGTTTCCTCACTCGAAAGCAATGTCAGTGACGGCTGAGCCTATGATTTGAATCCGCACGTACAGATTCGCGGTCGAATAACTTTCCGACTTCGCCACTATCTAGAGTTAACCCAACAACCTAAGATAAATTATTCCTGTCATAATTCTTAGTCTACGTAGCTCTAGTTGTTTGATTGAATCAAGCATTCATGTAAATAAATGCTAAAAATTTATTGGCTATAGCAAATTTTATCAGTAAAATCTTGACTTGAAGTTTAGTGATGGTTTGAGCAAAGTAATATGAACCCTGTACCTACTGATTCAAAGTCAAACTTCTTGTCAACATGTTTCATGCTTCTTCCAAAGAATACACAAGAATATCAGGAATATAACAGATAGATGTTATGTCAGAGAGATTGCAAAATGGAAGATTTTAGAGAGAGAGAGAGAGAGAGAGAGAGAGAGAGAGATAGAGAATGAGAAAGAGTGAAATAAAAGAATGATTGAGATAGAGATTGAGAGAGATAGATTTTAAGAGAGTGAGAAAGAAGTAAAACAAAAAATGAAGATACTGAAAATAAGATGAAAGAATGAAAGAAAGAAAGAAGTTACAAATGGGATGGACTCAGATGGGATCACAGTCCACTCGCTCCAGATTTACTGATGTCGGTTGAACATTAGAATTCAAAAACACTTCAGCCGCCATCGCTGCTCCGTGAGCCTTCATTTACATGAATTAAGGGTCTAAATGCTAAATTCAAACCTTCCCAGTCAGTTGAATTGGAATAGGGTTTCGTGTAATTCATGGGAATTCTTTTTACCTACAATTTTCTCTAAATATTTTTAATGTTTTAAAATATTAGTTTAGGCAGCTTTCGAGACCTTTTAGAATAATTGAAATCAATATTTTATCCAGATCAACTCATCACCGATGTGCTTTCGAAATCTGAAACTGACGTTAAGTTAGTATTTAACTATAAAACATTCTTAGAAGAGGTGAGATTTAGCACAATCGGTTTCTTTAACTTCCTTTATCTTTAGGCTGATTTTCAGGATTTTGGAATTTTCACCGTTCTGGGTTTCCTTCTTGATCACGCGCTTTAATTTTTCACAATAGTGTTCGATTTTGTCCTGGATGACAGTAGCACTTTGATTGCAGTTTATAATAATAATAAAAATAATAATAATAATAATAATAATATCTATCGCACTCCAGCGTTTTAATGCTGTATGCATTCGTGGCACATTGGCGAATGCGGCCTCCACTCTGGGAAGCCGCATAGAGGAACTATTTTAAATATTTTGTCATCTTTCTTTTAATTAAATAAAGTCTTTTTTATCTTATATTTTAACCCAGGGCCTTATACAGCCCAGGGCAATTATCTATAATAATAATAATAATAATAATAATAATAATAAAATAATAATAATAATAATAGTAAAAATAATAGTAGTATTAATATTATTACTTTTATTAATAAGAGTAATAATAATTAACATAGTTACTTGTAAAAGGAATTTTCTACTTAATTTGATAAACGAACAACATCACGGCAATTGTTCATAACGTAACGTTGAAATCTGCCTCAACCCTAGATGTCTTGTTCCCTTGGGACTTCTTTCCACGAAGTCTTATTAGTTTGCCGTCATCTACATGTAGATCACTCGAAGCATAGATACGACGTACCAGTGCTGATTCACGTCCTGATCGTTGAAGTGGTAGACCTATAGGAGGGGTCGTCCTATAGTAATATGAGAGAAGACCTGTAGAAGGGGTCGTCCTATAGTAAGGAAAGGTAGACCAATAGGAGGGGTCGTCCTACAGTAAGGAAAGGTAGACCTGTAGGAGGGGTCGTCCAATAGTGAAGAAAGTTGGACCTGTAGAAGGGGTCTTCATCTTAAATAAGAGTTTACTCTGCTCATCTAGGTGGAGGGAAAACTGTAATTTGGTTCACCTTTGTATAATAATAGAGGTGTTCCTACGCTATGGTGGAGATACATACATATTTAAGGAATTTAAAGTGAATGGAGAGATGTTCCTTTGGAATTTGATCTTTGCCCCAAGAAAGCTAAATTAATGGCATGCGAGTCTTATCGTAGACTCGTATACTATTACTTCACACTTCTAATACATTCTGTGACCAAGTTTAAGTTAAGCATGCAGGTAGATTTGAACCTGCATCTTGCTGCTTATAGAGCAAACAAATTGTGAACATATGATCCCTGGGTTGAAGACTGAGCAAGTATTTTCTCAGCATCCCTTGGATAATTAGGGTAAAACTCATATCAAGAATTTCCCCAGAAACAGTGGGTAATTAGGGAAAGCCCTCATTAAGAATTTCCTCAGAAATCCTGAATAATTTGAGGAAACCCTAATCAGGAATTTCTCCAGAAACCCTGAGAAATTTAGGAAAAACCCAATGAAGAATTTCCCGAGTAACCCTAGGGAGATTAGTGTAGGGATACTGAAGTGTTAATCTCATAACTCAGATGTTGAATAGAAGTTGTGTACACGCAGACAGGATTCTCTTTTGAGTAGAGTCCAATTTCATCAGATAACAATGCAAGGCTACATATGTACTGGCATTTCAATTTTTATCACTCTTGAAAGATTAAATTTTACTATTTTTACTTATTCAAATCTTTCTTCTCCAAAAATAACTGAAGTACTACGTCAACTACGTGGGAAATGGAATCAAATGAAATTGTCCAAGCAGATTCTTTTTTGACTGGTATTCAGTATATTGGATATTTACTGTAAATAGACCTTTCAATTCGAGCTCCTTTACCTTACTTTATTTTCACCTTGTTCGATGTTAGGATTATATATATATATATAATGTGTTATGCAGAGTGCTTATATAATACAAAATAAAAGCTGGATGGACATATTATTAGGTGGGATGGTTTGCTAAAGGATATCATAGAAGGAAGAATTAAAGATAACAAGTTCGAGAAAGACAAAAAGACATTGGATGCTGGATGATCTGATAACAAATTCATAGGAAGGCTGAAGATAAAATTGGTTGGAAGAGTTACATGTATGTGCCATTGGGCTACTGTTAGGCAGTGTACTAGAAGAGAAGATATATGCAGAGTGCATGGTGCAAGGTTCAAATCCAGTGTTTTCTACACTACTGATATCATAACATGCTATCGAGCTAGAGACTAACGTTAAACTTCTCTTTAGCCTTTTATCAGGAACAGCTGATAAAACGCTTCCATGGACAACGTGTTCAGCTATAGGGGGCTGAATAGGGGCCCACCTCGTCATAAGCAGAATTCCCCAAGAATAATGGTATATCAAAAGGAATGTTACAGACGATTTAAAGATCCACTCGTATGTGGACATGAAGAGGAGAACGGAAGAGCGTGATGAGTGGAGGCGTTATATACCATGGACCTGCCAGTAGGCAGTGCACTAAGAGAGAGAGAGAGAGAGAGACAATGTGCTCTAGCAAAGCTTACGTTCAGAATCGAAAATTGCTGTTCTGATTGTTTTCTTTAAATGAAATTATTTTAGGAGTGAAATTCTGTGATTTATTCCATCTTTGCTTATCCCATAAGCTGTCGATTTGTGATTGATTCTATCATTTTTTAATATAAAAGAGTTTTACCTAACACAAAGTATATGAGTGTTTCTGTTTATATGAACTCTGATACGTAGGTTGGTAGGGTATCTGTGGTTTAGTTAACAGCACTCTCCTCAGTATATGCTTCTGTATGTGTGGAATTGTGGGTTCCACGTTCTTATAATGTTATAGACATAAAATAAACCTATTTTCTCTCTCCTAAGCAAAGATTTCTAACGTATTTAGTCGCTTGTGTAAATAATTTTCAGAAGCACGAGACTTCCATTGATATACTTCTTGTTGCTGTTACGATATTTAGGTATGATAAATATGTTGCATCCATGTTGAAATAATGTTACAAAATGAAAATTTAATGATTTTAAATTCTAAAGTCGTATAGTACTCGTTATTCAAGTGAGAGATTTTAAAGATGAAACGATATGTGGATTCGACACCAGTTTGATTCTCTCTATCTCTCTCTTTCTCTCTCTCTCTTTCTCTCTCTCTCTATCTATCTTGTTCTCTTTTTCTATTTCGCTCTCTCTCTCTCACACTCTCTCTCTACCTGTTCTCTGGCTTTTTTCTCTCTCTCTAGCTCTTTCTCTCGTTTTTTCTCTCTATCTCTCGTTTTCTTTCTTTTTATCTATCTTCCCCCCTCTCTCTCTTTCTCTCACTCACTCTCTCTCTCTCTCTCTCTCTCTCTCTCTCTCTCTCTAGTGTGTTCTGTTGAAGTAGCAATGTGTACATAGCAATCTGTGAGTCCAAGGTCTCCATATGAATATACGGTCTCAGTTTGACATCCCGCCTCAAGCTAGGCCTTATACTATTATCAAATTCTGAACATAAGCCCATCTCAAAGAATCATATAACAGTGAAAAGTAATTGAAAAATAAAAAAAACATAAGAATTGTGAGTGATAATAGCACTGAATAAAACGGAATATTGTTGGAAGATTACCGTTAAATTCACATTACCTGCACTCTGCGCTATCAAAAGGCAACGATTAATAATGATCAATGATCAGAGGAGGAAATAACGGAGTACAAAGTAGCAAATAGTCAAGAAAACTAAAGAGTAACTCGTGCGTTATGTCATGTGTGTAACGAATATAATATTGATTGTGAGAAATCTGACCAAAGACTGGATTATTGCAAAACGGAGCTATCTGTTGCATTGTTTTTTGTATGTTTGTTGTATATTTATTGTATTTTGTATATTTATGGTGTATTTCATATATTTATTGTATATTGGTTTGTCTGACAATAGTTAAGCGGGAATGGAACAGTAGTTATCAACCAGATTATGGATCATGGGTTGAATTATCACGAGAACAGATGATAAAGAATACTAAAGCTGAATATAAAGAATACTGAATGAATATTGATAGGCCGTGAATCTTACAGAGAGAGAGAGAGGGAGAGAGAGAGAGAGAGAGAGAGAGAGAGAGAAAGACTAAAATCATCGTCTGGAAGTTAATATCATCAGAAGTAATTTTATGCTTATTTCTACATGTATGTTAGCCTATATCCTAGAGATTACATTTCGGATAGATTACTCAGCTATGTCACTAAATACATACTGCTCGAAACTCTGGGCTTAGCATGTACTATACAGTGACGGCATATCATTCGGTTCGTTAGGTTTCTTTTATTCTTTTAAAAATAATTCGCAATCCCAGCCGAGTCTATCCACTCGACTTTTCACTTTGAGCATTCTTGTCCTTGGATGGCATCCTGTTAAGATGAATTACTAAAGTCTGAATTCTAAGAGCTCAAAGTCGCATTCTAAAATTAAAATGATCGTTCGCAGCTATTTCTAGCCGAACATGCTTAATGGTTTGCATCTCGACATATGATCTAATTTTAAAACCTGTCAGATACAGCATATTGATTATTTCCGTACAGCGATTTGAGAGTAGCTTGGATAGAATAGATTAGATAATGTTACTCATAATAGCCACTTAGTTTGTAAATTGAACATTAATTTTTGAAAAATTAATATGGATCTGCTCAATATGTGTAAAATTGTTATGGATCTCCAAAATTTTCTAAAAAATATATCATTTCACAGCCGGTATGCATTATTTCATTGAACTAATGGCCAAAGCTTATTTTAGCTCTATATGGTGTAATGAGTTCAATGTTCGCCTCGGGTGCAAGTGGGCTGGGTTCAAAACTCAGGTCAGTCAGCATATGATGGATATCCCTTGAGCCTGTGGAATATTATTCATGTATAGGGGCTTGCTGGCAGTTGCGCCATCAAAAGCATAGATATAAAATATAACATATTCGCTTACTTCGGAAAAATCTGAGTACCCCAAATAGATATCATACGGTCCTATGAAATAGAAAACATGAATACAATTAAAGCTAAAACAGCTAATGTTACCGTCAGTTTCCTCACTCAAAAAGCAGTACATAAAATACATACATAAATTACATACCATATGATTTACATGAAAAGAATTGATAATAACCTGTCAGAACTTGTAAAGCATTCAACATGAGTCTTAAACAAGCACAAAGTGCTTTCTTTACCCAGTCCAGTTAGTATTATGAACTTCATTTCTAGCATTAATCCTTGCTAATCGAAAGTCTCAATTTTATCAGATCTAGCGTCATAAGATAATCCGGGCAGTAGGTAATGTGACAATTTATCATATTTATTCAGTTCTGTGAAACTGCTTAAGTTTTGTATCATTTTAATTCAGTTTAGTACACTTTTACATTAATAAAAACAAGCTAAGGATTGAAACGGTAGTCGGATTTATCGTAGCGCATTTTGACGGGATGTTATAGAGTTATGATAAATCACCAGAGTGACAAGAAGTTTATCAGGAGCCAATACGTACAGGCGGAAATAAAATTCCTAACACATTGAGCCAATGAAAAATTGTCGACGTTTAACAAGAATTCTGATTTCGCACGAATTTTTAAGCGACAGAGATTCTTACGAGGTATAAATAGCTGTGATCAATTGTTCGTTAAAAATTACTAAAGACAGAAAAAGAATTATAAAAATTAAAATAAAACTAGTGATATAATTAGTAGTTTTTTATACTTACATGTAATATTTATGCATAAACCTTTGTGGTTATTACAGTCACGTTGTTATAAGACTGTTAATATAAAATGATTATTTCTTTATTATTTGTACTATTTCTTCATTAAAAATTATTTCTTCTTCCAGTTCACTGCCAAATGGCAGGTCCAATATACATATTCATATTCAGACTCTGCATGACACGTTCCATGACATTAATGTAGCATATAGTTTGGGAATAATATTGATGCAATAGTAATGTTACTTAATCGTATGGTTTGTGTTTTATGCATAATTTAACTTGTTTCACAAGGTACTTAAAATGATTATTTAACACACTTTCTCGATGTTTATGCTTTGTTTTAATGAAACTTGATAACTTTAAAAATATCTTACTAAAATGACTACAATTTCAGTTCATTAAATTTTTAAATTTCACTATATGACACTACTTTAACTTTCAAACTGATTCTAACTTGTTATTCTTATAGAAATGATATTTAAATTGCATTTGCTTTCTGTGTTCTAATTTTTTCGTATTGTTACACACTATAATTTCTATGTTCATTTGATTTTATTATTTGAAGTTCAAAATTTACTTAGGAGGTTGTCAAATATATTGCAAAATAATTATGTTAGCATTTCACTAGACTTTCACACTAAATCCTAATCCAACGGTGGTCAGTTAGATAGGGCACGGTTATGTCCTCTCTGATGGCCGTAGGTCTATTATTCTAGCCCTGATTTGAATGTTTATGTTTACGAGAACTCTGACGTGTAGGTTGCTCACTGTTATTTATTTTTATTTTTTCATTTATGTTTATGATTTTTTCCGTCTGTGCACCCATTTGGTGTCATCGTTGAGAAATAATAATAAACGTACTTTACAAATATAGCTTTTTAAAAATGTTTTATATATCCTAAAAACAGTTTTTCTATAAGAAATAATTTTGAAATATATTTAATAAATATTAAGTTTTGTGTTGTTTAAAGATGCTAAAGCTTTATATATATACATGTGTATATATATATATATATATATATATATATATATATATATATATATATATGTATATATATATATATGATATTATATTGAGATCTTAATGTTAAGTCGTATTTACAAACTTCGAAAACAAAAACCTCCTCATAATACCCCATTTCTCGTTGCAAAAATAGAATATTTTACAAGTCGTATTTGATTTACTTAATTTTCTGCTTTTAAAATTGTTATTTTATTCCATAAAGCATCAATTTACTTATGGCTGTTCAATTGTTTAAAATTTATTTTCAAATCGATGTTAATCAATCCCGTGCCTTAATAGTTTTGTGCTATTTAAGATTAACAATGTATCAATTTAATTATTACTTAATAAGAAGTTTAACATTTTGCAAAGTATTCTAGAGGGATATTAAAATAGGTATCTTTAAAAAAAATACAGATTATCGCGCAGTTGTTCGAAATAAGTTCAATGCTTAAGACGCTCCACTCCAGGTTAAAATTGCGCACAAGGATTCTTATGTGAACTTAATTTCGCAATTATTTTGATCGACTGCGAAGTTAAATATTTCAGATCAGTGGTCTCGAAATCTCATCAATTTTCCTGACATATGATTGGTAGATGTTAAATTTCAGTCCCTGAAGGTGATTGAATTTTATATTAGTTTTTCATCTTCACAATAAATAAATGTTGTTCTTTTTATCGATATCTTGTTGTAATAAGGCAGACTGCTTGACTTATGGATTTCAGAAAATTGCCTTAACTCAAGTGAAGTATTATGGCTTCTGTAGCTGATCGTTTTGTTGTTGTAGTTTTGATGATAATGATGATCATGATGAAAGAGATGATGCTTATGATAATGGTGATAATGATAACTCGCTGGTGATGATTATTGCATATGTACAGAATAAATATCTTAGTACTCGGAGAATAAATAAAAAATCACTAAATTACCGCATGCGCTTTCTAAAATTTAGTTTCAAAGGTGTTATCTAACTCAGTACAATCTCTTGACTATACATGTAGGATAACTCAATGCCATCTAACTACTTGGCTTAATGGCCAACTCAAATGAGTATTAAGCCCAGTCTAAAAACCGAAGGCCGCGATTTCAAATATTAATCGAAATGATTTTCTAATTATCATTCTGTACATATAGATTTTAAAGGTAGCTGAAAATTTGTAAATGTAAGTTTATATTTCCTAATATAAAAAATTTAAAATGCATTTACCCTACTTAGAATTTTTAATCAATTAATACTTTTTTTAATTGTGTGATTTATTCTGAATGGATAGTCTATTTAGTTTTTGTCTATCTTTTTTATGAAGTATGGACTACGATGGAGATAAGCTAATATTAACGTCTGTTTTATTTCGCCATTGTACTTGTGATGAGGTTGAACAGTGAACACTTGTAGAAGGCTCGGCGAAAGTTTGATCCGATGCACTCTTGGCTATCAGAAAAGTTAGCTACCCACTCAGCTATCAGCAGGTCCAGGTAGAGGTTAAGCTATACTTTAAGAATATCGGCTGAAGTCAGTGGCGATGTTGGTAAGTTATTCGACCCCGGATCTGTATGTGATATATTCAAATCCTGGGTTAGCCCGTCACAGACATCGCTTTGGAGTGAGGAAACTGACGCTAACATTAGCTTTAAGTTCTTTTTTAGTAACCAGTATTAGCTTATAGACTATAGAAAAGACTAAAGATAAATGTATAAATTCCATTGTAGCGACAATATCCTTAATTTCACATTATATACTTATATTATATACATATTGCTATTTTATTTTGTTAAATTCATATTCTAAAATAAATATTCAATATTTATCACTGAACGTTGGCCAATGATTCTCATCTCATCTCATTCGCTTTAATGGCTGGTTGATGGAATAGAGAGCGATTCAGAGTAATACGGGATTAGATTTTCGATGAGAAGATTAACTAAACTATATTCCGATCTCTATAAACTGTCCATTACACATGATTTGTGAGAGAGTTCCATGCCCTAAATCTCTCTCAGTCGCGTCAGTCATGTTCGCATTTCCTATTGTTGTTGTTGTTGTTGTTGTTATTGCTCTATTAACTATCACCCGTGATGCTGACATACTGATATATCAATTACATGATACCGCTTGACTTACAAAAAGGAAACACGCACTATAGTGAAATAATCAATTATGTTGATATTTACCACTTTTCAATACAACAGGTTTGAACGTTAGGCAATTTAGTACATTTTCCGCATAACCAGTCCCATGAATGTCCGAGATTTTACTCTCAGATCAGCGGGACCGGGATTCGAATCTATGGGGGTTCAAATCACCTCAGAATATGTCATTTAAAACAACGTTACCTCTATGCTATTAAGACATTCACAAACTGCTGGTTTGTAGCATAAGACTACACATTGACGTATTACATATCGGTAAGACTTCCGAATGCTGAGTAATGAGTGCGAGGTTCAAATCTTCATTGTTTTCTAGTTTAGTCTTTTAGATCTTTTCAAGATGCCAAACTGACACACAAAGTCGCATTTTTGCTTATTTATAATTACCTAAAGACTAACGAATAGAGTTAACCGTCAGTTCCCGGCCTCGAAAGCTTGTCACAACCGCAATGATAGCAGAGAATTCGAACCCCAGACATGCACCAAGCCATTATTGCACTACGATTGGTCAATACTGAATTAATTTCCAGTTCTGACGGCGCCGTGATATTAAATTTTTCGACTGAAGATTTTTGAATCAATAATCTGATATGATTTTTAGTTGAAGTTAATAAGAGCTACACTTTGTTCTTTCATGTTGGAGCGAACAGTGAAGTTGGCAAGACGCTTGTTTTCAATACAATGGAGGGTATTCAATGACTTTAATAGGAGCAAGAAAGGTTTGACCTGTAGTTTTCTTTGTCAATAAGGGCTGTACCGGTGCCTTGGCAAGTTGCTCGATAGCAGATCAGTATATGAAGGGTTCAATTCCAGTGCTGTACCCGTCACTGACATGCTATTCGAGCAGGAAACCGAAGTCAAACTTTTCTTTAGCCTTTTCAAATTATAAATAAATTAACAAGATCTCGCCAATCGAAGTAGGACTTTTCGTAGTAGCCCACAAGTTGATATTTTATTTTACTAACACAGACACTTTTCTTTAATTGAAATGCTTAATAATGATTAATAATAATGAGATTATATATAAACTATTTGTCATATAAGGCTACCAAAATAAGGCCTTACTCAATTTAAACTCAGAACACTTATTTATTAGATATATATATATTATATATATATAATATATATAATATATATATATATATATAAACAGACAGGTTTATATACACGCATATATATATATAAAATTTACATATATAGGCCTAAAAATATATATATACATGTACATGTATATATATATATATATACATGTATATATATATATATATATATATATATATATTGACCAGTAGTATTAAGGAGGATATACACGCATAGAGACCTACGCGTTTATGATATATACTTGTACATATATACATATACATATATATATATATATATATATATATATATATATATATATATATATATATATATACATGTATATATATAAACCCTGTATATTGATTAGTATCAGAAGCGTATTTACTATTCGGATGATCATTCATCAATCATGCCATTTTGATCGTTCCAGATATTAGACGACAGAGGTGAACAGTTCAGGGGATGTTGCTTGGGCTTAACTTAAAAGCATACTCTTTTGATCATTCGCTATATTATACGAATGAGGTCAGTGTGGGAGCAAGGGATAGGACGTCAACTCTGGATTAATCATCATCGTCTCCCACACAGCATTGGCCCTGGATCATGAGAACATAGGCTATAGGGTATTTAAGGGTCAAGTACCCCCTTAGAATAACTGCTTTAATCATTACATTATTGCTCATTATATTTAGGTAAAACTATAAAACCCGTTAATCTGCTTTTATCAGATATTAGTTTTATATCGTGTAATTATATGTGCAGGACTACCATAGATATGATATATTAAGGTCCACTATAAGCTCTCGTAGAAGTGAAACAGCTACAAGGACTAGACCAACCGTAAACTGCGCGTGTCTTAAACGCCGAAAAAATCACTAAGACCCAAACCAAAATCAGAAGGAGAATTCGGTTGGTGAGAGCCTACACTTCAAAAATCGCTACAACTTTTAACGAATGGATAAGTTTAAAGATCTATTGGTATTCCGACCCAAGCTAAACCGGTATTTATAGGAAGAGGAAGATGATGATGATATTGAAAGTGACGTAAATCTTGACGGATAATAATTTCAGTGAAATGTGTCTATAATAGTTTTACTTAAATATAGTTAAAATAATAAATCCTAAAATTCTATCTTCGTTTAAGGATCGCACATTATTTATACGATACTAATGAAATTTAATAACTATACCAACTATTTATTTTCAATTCGACCCCAGAAAGTGATTCTGAATTCGCTTGTTTTCCGCACTTGAATGTAACTATATATAGTTAAATGTTTGACAAATTCAGCATCGAATGGTCGGCCCATTCTGTGTAGTCGATCAATGGTTGACATTGGTTCACAGGGGACATCTTTAACGTCTACTTGAAAAACAAAACTTTCTTCAAAACTGCTCTCTGACTGCGTATGATATGTAGTAATGATGTCTTAACAGAGCTCTTTCCATAAATCCTGACTTGATGCATTTCTCTTCTTGTTTATTGTGTTATTTTTGTTGCATATTGAGAATAATAAATATCAAAGAGATCGTTGACTGTCCTCAGGTGGATGGGTGAACCGGTTGCAAATAGGAAAGTTGTCCGACTGTTAGTTACTAAGTTCATGGTTCAATTCTATTTATCTGCCTGTCAGTGTCTTGCTATCACATTTGGAGCCTGGTGCTAAGAGTGACTTTAGATTTAAATGTTTTTCTTATGCGTGCACGGTATTTTTCATATACTTTCTGCTTGATAAAGTTGAAATTGTGCTCTTAGTTCTTTTATAATCTTATTTTAAGTCACTTTAATTTTAAGTCTCTCTAATTGTAAGTCCCGATATGTATGCTCCACTCGAGAAATTCTAAGATCACAACACTGATCTAGTGCGTTTAACAGACAATTATATGTACAACCGAATTTAACCTCAGTTTCTCGTCTTGATGGCTTGTCATGGATGGGTTGCTCAGCAACTTGGAACCTTGCTCCTCCCGGTCAGAAATAGGACATAATCTGGCTAGGTTACCGTGTGATGAAAACGAAAAAAGGAATGAATTGTGTGCATAGCAAATACATGGATTGAGTATGGCAAATACTAGTAAATGCAGTTTTGATTCAATTTGATTTATGCCGCACATTATAAAAAGTTAAATACATGAATTATAAATGATCCTCCAAGACGATCATTTATAATTATCACTTTTAAAGCCACTTGTCTAACCATTAGGTCAATTATCCATGTTACCAGTCCAGTGAATGTCCGAGATTTGACTCTCTGATCAGCTGTACTGGTAATTGATCACAGGACCTCAGGAATAGTCATTTAACATTTTCTGACTTTACCTAACGCAATTACAAACTGAGCCTTTAAGACATTATCTTAATTTTATTTAATCAGATTACAGTGAAACTGCATTGCAAACTTTTTGCATCTAAATTAACGCACGATAATAAATTATTTTGATTTATTATATATATATATAAATATATAAATATGTATATATTATATATGTACATATTTATATATTTTAGCAGATATACATGTGTATATATATATATATATATATATATATATATATATATATATATATACATGTATATCTGCTTTCGCAAGATCATTACCAACGAGGGTCAATATATTTCGGTACAGCACAGTCAAGTTGAAAATAGTGCAAATGTAGCTAAATATCAGTTTAAAGCAAATGCTTCAAAACTAAGTTTAACTATTTCCGTATCGTTCATCATACTGTCGTACTATCTAGCTGTAATTCTTTTTTGTTGGTTTAACGTCAAGGTCAGAAGTCCGAAGAGCTTCGTTTCAAGAGGTAGGGTGAGCCCTGAAAGGTGAATGTCGGAGACTACTCTCTGAGCAACTCTGCGGGAATTGATCCTTGGACCTCAGAAACAGTAATTGAAGACCTCACGCCGTTACGTAAGGCGCTTACACACTGAACCATTGAGACATTCGAGGCTGGAATTCTAAACATGAGCTCCGTTTTATAAGGTAAGTTCTCTATGCATTCGCTCATCTAACCGATACGTCAGGTTCTATGAGTGACAATATATTATTCTGTGGAGCCAGTGTCGAAGTCGGTAAGACACTCGACCGTGGATCAGTATGTGCGGGGTTCAAATCATGGGCTCTCCCTTCACTGACATGGCTTTCAAATGAGGAAACTGACGTTAACCTTAGCTTTACTAGCTTTGCTTTGCTTTCAAAAGCGAGAATCGATCCCATGAGTCTTCAGTTTAGTTTAGGGTTTATCTGCTCAATTCCTTATGAATTACGAGGCCGCTCCTTAGCAATAAAGACCACCAAGCGTAAACTGTGTGTATCGTAAGAGGCGACTACGTATAGGGTATGAATAGCAACTGAGGATCATCACTGGAATATACGCTGACAATTGCAAGTGATTCCAGTTCCTCAGTTACGAGATATTCCCATGTTAGGAA
Source organism: Enchytraeus crypticus (assembly GCA_905160935.1). Lineage (NCBI taxonomy): Eukaryota > Metazoa > Annelida > Clitellata > Enchytraeida > Enchytraeidae > Enchytraeus > Enchytraeus crypticus. Next base: position 531,376 of record CAJHZI010000473.1, on the reverse strand, counting down.
GAATATTAATCTCTATGCATGTCTATTCATGATTTAAAATTGTAGTAAAAAGTGTTTGATTGGTCATAGGTCATAGATTTATTGAATGTAATTCTATTTATTATGATTTATCTATTTATTAAAGATTTTTCAATTTATTTAAGATTTCTCTATTTATTTAAGACTTATCAATTTATTTAAGATTTATCAATTTATTTAAGATTTCTCTATTTATTTAAGACTTATCAATTTATTTAAGATTTATCAATTTATTTAAGATTTATCAATTTATTTAAGACTTATCAATTTATTTAAGATTTATCAATTTATTTAAGATTTATCAATTTATTTAAGATTTAGCAATTTAGTTAAGATTTAGCAATTTAGATAAGATTTAGCAATTTAGTTAAGATTTAGCAATTTAGTTAAGATTTAGCAATTTAGTTAAGATTTAGCAATTTATTTAAGATTTATCAATTTATTTAAGATTTATCAATTTAGTTAAGATTTAGCAATTTAGATAAGATTTAGCAATTTAGTTAAGATTTAGCAATTTAGTTAAGATTTAGCAATTTATTTAAGATTTATCAATTTAGTTCAGATTTAGCAATTTAGATAAGATTTATAAATTTATTTAAGATTTAGCAATTTAGTTAAGATTTAGCAATTTAGATAAGATTTAGCAATTTAGTTAAGATTTAGCAATTTAGTTAAGATTTAGCAATTTAGTTAAGATTTAGCAATTTAGTTAAGATTTAGCAATTTAGTTAAGATTTAGCAATTTAGTTAAGATTTAGCAATTTAGTTAAGATTTAGCAATTTAGTTAAGATTTAGCAATTTAGTTAAGATTTAGCAATTTAGTTAAGATTTAGCAATTTAGACTCATTGATCAAGGTCGATATTTAACGGCACAGCTGTAGATTATGTAGCATTGCGATGTTAATTTACTCACTGATTAAGGTCGTTATTTAACTGCTCAACTATATAATTATTATGTAACATTCTGATATTAATTTGCTGACTGAGTAATGTCGTTATCAGTGTAATCAGTAATGTCGGAGCCTACGTTTTAGCTCATTCTATAAATAGAGCATATGACAGCGCGGTACCTTAGCTCTAATGCTTAACGTTTTTAAATATCCCATTACAGTAAATACATGAGAAATATCCACAAATTTCGTCCTTATTCCAGTAAAAGTACCAATGATGTTATATTGACCTGAAGTTAGCATGCTATCCATGCCAACGTCTTTAGCTACTATCTGTAGGGCTCGACAGGCCCAAATATAAGCCTAAATCTAAACCTTAATATTAAACCATAAGTCTTTTACCTAAAACTGCTAACCCTATCATAAACCTGTAACCCTAAGCCCAAAATCTAAACCTGTATTACCTAACCCTAAAAATAATTTTACATTATATGAATTTTAGTTTTAACTTCTCTGGAACATTGGCAAGATTAAAAACTAATTGCTGAAGCTATGGGATAATTATATTGGTTGAAACCCTCAAACGGAAGTTAACATTTTTAAACTTGGACTCCGAAATAATGGTTGAAGCACTAAAGTAATGATTGTAGCTCTGAAACAGGGGTTGAAGTTTTATAGCAATTATTGCATGTTTTAATTAATGTTCAATAATTTGAAATATTGATCACCCGGTAAAGCACTATGAAAGAGATTGAAGTGATACTATATAGGCCTATTGGTTCTTATTGGATCAGTGGCTGGAGCCAGTGGCGAAATCGGTAAGACACTCGACCGCGGATCAATATGTGCGGGATTCAAATCCAGGGCTTTCCCGTCACTGATATCGCTTTCGAGTGAGGAAGCTGACGTTAGCCTTAGCTTTACTAATATTTTTTTGAGTTTTAACAGTGGTGCAATTAATTGAATCACCACTATGGACTTCAAATGTAGCTAAAGCCATCGCTCCAGTTTTATACGTCGTCTGTCGGATAGGGACAGATCAATGCTTCCGTTGTATCGGGCGATATTGAAAGTTTTCTCTGACAATGGATCAGCGAGAATTGATTCTCATGAAGCCAATCTTTATCGTTTACGGGTTCAGCTTATAAGAAATAATAACCTAGATTTCTAACAGGCAGACATATTGAAATGTGAAGAGATCTGTGAGAAACATGATTTAACATCATCACTCTCACGGCTTCATAGTTTTGTAAGTCATCTTTGAATTACGTCGAACGACGCAATCTATCTTTCTTTGAGATCATATGTATCAATAAAAATGGAATAATAAACGTAAAAATGTAATCATATCTATCTTTAACTTGAGCATCTAGATATGGAGCCAGTGGTGAAGTCAGTATGATACTCGACCGCGGATGAGTATGTGCTGGTCTCAAATCCTGGGCTCAACCGTCACTGAAATTGCTTTTGAGTAAGGAAACTGACGCTAACACTAGCTTTACCAGTTTTATATGTGTATTCTACGATCTATAGAACCATAGTCATCTTCCCTTGAATCTTAGTTAATTAGGATCGGGAAGTAGGGAACACAGGATACGGTGTAATATCATATACATTAAATTTCTCTATCATTTTACGAAAATAGTTTTAGCTTCCTAAGGATTTGTGCAGTTTTAGAAATTTTACAAATATTTTCGCTCTATTATCACCAGGGCGACTGATATAGCATCCATTTTTTTATCAATATAACTCGCGTAAAGCGAATCTTTATCGCGTAACTGTCGGACAGACGATAAAAGTGTTTATACTGAATCGATTGGACACACTATCCGAGTCCGATATGCATATATGCATAGGACAGCCTGTCAACAAGACGTGGTTGAGGTTAAATGAAGGTTTGAATTGGGTTAATCCCTGGAATTCATTTTCTTTAAAGTAATGTTTATAAGAAACTAGTTTAAGTAGTATTCATTCATTCTTCTCTTAAGAGTATAAATTCATAATAGTACAAAGTCATTCTCTTAAAAGTAATGTTTATAAGAAACTAGTTTAAGCAGTATTCTTGTCTGGTCTCTACAGAACAGCTATAGAATAGAACAACCGTAGTCAGAAAGAGTCGTAAGAGACAACCAATAAGGAACTGCAGAAGGTAAGCACAACAGATAACGTTTGACCATTTTATCGGGATAAACTATTCGATCAACAGCGCGCTCGTACTAATAATGAAAGCATACTATCAGCATGAATATGTACCTTGAGCCTAGCAGTTTGCAAAACTAAGAGGAAATTTTTGTTAACTCTCTTTTAAAACCACAGGAATACTGAGAGACAGAGAGATATATGTGTTTATTTCAACAACAACCTCAGTGTAAAGTCGCATACATACAAAGTGTACAAATAGAGAAATAAAAGAGCAAGATTACAACATAATCAATGCTACAATTAATTAAAACAAGCCCAATACCATTCAATCGGTTTCAAGTGATAGCATTGCTCTATCTAGCTAGTTGCCGATACTGATAGAGACAGGCGGGTTAGGATTTGAACCTGCTACATCTTGCTATTTAAAGCATTCATAATTATCAGGCATGGAATCGAAGTCGTGATCTCTTGTTACTTTGTTTAATATTCAGAAAATCAAACTAAATATTACATATTAATTTTAGTGATTATTTCAGTGGAATTTTTTGTGAATAATTGCAAAAAAATTACTGATTCCACTTCTAATGAGCAGATGTTGAAGTTAAATATCGATCTGCTTACATGTTTACGTTTATTAGTCCTTTTTGTCTATTATTGTTTTTTGCATCTATTAATTCTATAATTAGCGATTATTAAATTATTATGGCTGTACAAGGTTAGAATTTAAGACACACCAGACACTGTTAATCTTATCTCATTCTATGAAATTTATTATTGAGCTAAATATATCTAAATACATTTACAACAAAGGTAAAGCTTATCACTCTTATTGCACTGCCTACTGGCAGGTCCATGATATATAGCGCCTCCAGTCGTCTCTGTCTTCCGTTTTCCTCTTCATGTCCACATATGAGTGTATCATCTAACGTTCGTAATCTCGGCCTGCCTCTGCCTCTATGCCATTCCATTCTACCTTCTATGACCCTATTTAGAATACATTCCCCCCTTAGAATATGTCTTATCCAACTCTTCTTCCTATTTCGTAATGCATTTATCAACTGTCCATCTGAACCAACTCTCTCCAGAACTTCCTCATTTGTAACCTTTTGGGTCGAGCTAATCTTTTCCGTTTTTCTCCTTATCCACATTTCCAATGCCTCTACTTTCTTGGTATTTTCCTTACGTAAGGTGCTTCTTTCACATCCATATTATAGCGTGGTCCAAGCCAAAGTTTTCACTATCTTTTTCTTATGTCTATAAATAAATTAAAATGGTGCACATCATCTTTAAATATGAAAATTAGTAAAACTCTATATCTACATTATATTATACTACAAAATTAATTTGTCTACATAGGACCTTCCCTTAATGATGGTTCCCTAATTATGCTACATTGAGTCTCCATATTTAGCAATAACAATAGGGATATGCCGTAACAGCTAGTTTTCGCCTCGGTAGCTAAGTGGCCTAAGTTTCTAGCCCATGTCAGTCAACAACTAAAATAATCACCTTAGGGTCCCATGAAGTTTATTAGTTTATCGGAGCTTGCTGCCATTTGGCGCTAACAACAACAAAGATACTATTATTTATAAATCATGGAAATGATTCATGTTCGCACGTCTAAAAGACCAAATAACAATAACAGTTAACATTTATAGTTCCTTTCATAATTCTTTCCGCCCCTCGATCTAGCAATTCGCCGACAGACGTTGAATGATGAATAGACGAAGGCGCGAGAAATCAATGACGTAGTAAAATTCTGAAATGACAAGACTTTGACTACTGGCTTATAGACAGCGCAAAATCCCAAGCTTAGAGTGTCAACCCAGGCCTTTACATTTAGATTTGCTTATTGCAAATCTATCCCCCTATTGCTTAATGCGTGAAATATAGGCCTATCAACGTGCACATGCATATGTTCAATTATTATTCTCTCTCTCTTCAGTGCACTGCCATGTGGCAGGTTCAAGGTACATATTCATACTCAAAGCCTGCTTTTCGCTCCATAAGAGCATTCCTTAGATAAACAAGTTAATCCGTTCACAAAGTCTATGCCTTATCCATACCTTTTGTATCCTATAGCTTGGGAAAAGTATGGCTTCTGAGGTGGTTATTATTATTATCAATTATTATTATCAATTTTTATTTATCAATTATCAATTACCTACAGTCATAACCCGTAACATTCGATGGGTAAATGCAAGAATATAAGTACTATTTGCTGAATTGTGATCGGTTATTAGATTACCTTGCTACAATATTTTCTAAGCTCTGACCCCAGTTAATCAGAAATTCAAGAAAAGATAATGATGATGATTGATGATGATGATGACAGCAGTGATGATTAATAAAATTAATACTAGGAATTTAACGTCGGTTTTTTCATACAAGGATAAATGTGATGAACATTAATGACTAATGGTAAATTAAGACTCATTGTCAGAGATAAACAGTAAGATAGAGACAGACAAGACGGTGAGCATCGCCTACTCAATATTTCTGTATAGGACAGTAAATTCCAACCTTATTGCTCCTGGAAATGACCTTCTACCCTTCTCCACTCTGACCTTTGTCTGTTTCTACAATTATCTTTAGTGCACCTAAGTTCCCTGATCTCTATTCTTAAACACGACTGCCGTATAACGCGTACTGCTTTAACTCCAGTATAACATTCGTACCGGACATGTCTCTCGGATCAGTCCTGGACTGTGTGGGACGTAATTAATGCCTACAAGTTTGTCCTAGCCTGGGTAACCTCAAGCACCAGTCCGCGGTAATGATGTATAACTTAACTTGTCTGTGACGCTAGTTTTGCAAAATGTCTGTCTAATCAGTAAAAGATGGCAAAGCTAATGTTTACGTCAGTTTCCTCACGCAAAAGCGATGTCAGCGACGGCGAGCCCAGGATTTGAACCCTGCACATACTGATCCGCGGTCAAGTAAATTACCGACATCACAATCGCCACTGGCTTCAGGAAATAGTAGAATATCTAATAATATATAATATATTTAATGATGTCCCTAAGTTATTATTAAAAAATCAAGACATGATTTGGAATCCGGTAATTTTCCGAAAAATCATATTTGTAAAATTTAAATAGTACGAACGAATTCATCAGGCTGCACTATTGAATTTTTGAATTGCGTCATATTTCATGAACTAATTATTTTTGTACTTTTAGTTACTGGTATGATCGTAGTTTAGCTTTACCAGCTTTTTTTACCAGCTGTATTATCATATCATATGTACCCATGTTGTGTCCGGTTTGCTGAAGAATAGACCAACCGTGGACTGCAGCCGTAAAAGGCGACAAAGCACTAAGATCTCAACCAACATCATAAAGGCCATTCGGTTGTTAAGCGTCTGAACTCCATAACTTGCTATAAAATTTCCTAATTCTGATCCGAGTTAAACAGGGATTAAAAGAAAGATGATGATGATGATAATGATGAGTAGCTGGTTTATCATGAACTCTTTCACAATAATGGCGTAATCACCATCCGTCATTTACAAAATTTGAAATGACGATGACAAGCAGAAGGCTTAAGCGATAAGTCCGGTGTCTTCAAAGTCAAGAAGACCATCTCATCATAACTCCCCTAGCACTCAGTCAACCACCTAAACACTATCTGAGATTATCTTGACAGGTTTAGACGCAATGTGTTTTACAATTTTTGATCTATATAAATGAACTAGATACATTTATTTGCCTTATATATTTCATTTTCAATTTTTAGATTTGAGTTTTGCTATTTAAGGGCTTTGAAGTTTTTGTACTAAATAGTATCATTATTCACCATTCCCATGATAGAGAAACATACACTGATACAATTATTACATTTCGTATTTTAAATAAAAACTTTATTCAAACCCACTTATATATATATATATATATATATATATATATATAAACCCACTTATATATATATAATGTATATATATATATATATATATATATATATATATATATATATACACATGTAGGCTATATATATATATACACTTGAAGTGGTACGGTGTTTATGTATTTGCTTAAGCATATTCCCTGGGATCGAATCTTTTGATAGGAGACTCCTTGCCTCTCGCTGGGAAAAAGATGATTATTTTGATACTAATTGGTGAACTAAGTAGCCAAAACAGAGGCTCAAAGCAGAGGTCGATTAAGTTTAACGTACAGTAGTTTATTAACTTCAAGTGAAATCCGAACAATCACTGAATGAGTTCTAAGGCTTTATCAACGTGCACATAACATGCAAATATAATTACTGAAACGAAAGTTTCTTTAAAACGAAAGTTCTAAAACGTTAGCTAGTAAATTCGAATTGCCTTATTAAAGTTGCAGATCCTATTGATAACTTTGGAAACTAAGGTTTATTTTAAACCGTCCAAACTTGCCGGTAGCAACTCATGGACACTCTCTAATACTTGTCAGTAGAAAGGAATAGCCGCAGAACATGACTTCTTAGAGGCATGATGTGCTGTATGACACGTTGTAGAAAGACTGGGCATATCGAGATGAAGGCGTTAGTAGCCTGATGTAGTTCAACACAAGTGTCAGCACTCATGAAGTCCAAAGAAGCATTTAGGCGGAAAATGTCCTGTATGCACATCCGTGACGTCACAGCGACTGGAAACGGTTTGACTGAAATAGAAATCGTTGCTTAAAAGAAATTCCCTCTGCATAATTTATGAATCGAGAGCACCAAACCTTTCACCTCGTATTATTTTACAAATTATTTCAACTCGACCGTTCGTTGCGCGATAGAGCGATGCCTTTGTGCTATAAAGTGTTGCTATGACCAACTTTAAAAAATGACTTGAGTGATTACTAAAATCGACCTTTTTTGTTATTAGTGATTAATGAAAATACTTACAATGGCAAGGTATTTAGTACATGTAGAATCATGCTCAATTAGTTTGTAACGCTTAAAGCTTCGAATTTTAATAATCGTTTTATAAGTTGATATTAATTTAATGCTTTAACTTCCTATTTCATGATGCTATTCATCAGCTACATACTAATATCTCAATATATAGTATCTTATATAGTATGTTATTAGGCTTCGATCTTCACAACTTCCTGATCTTCTGAATAAATAATATTCAACTAACTCCATGATTTACTAACTCACCAATCTTCTACGCCGTGATCTTCTTACGTACAGATTTTCGACTGCATGATCTACTGACTCATGGAACTTCTAATCCATGATTTACAAACTCATGAATCTTTTAATCCATTATACACTACCTCACTGATCTTCCACTCTATGATTTACTATATCACCGATCTACTCATGACTCTACTCTCATGACTCTACTCTCATGACTCCACTCATGACTCTACTCATGACTCTACTCATGACTCTACTCATGACTCTACTCATGACTCTACTCATGACCCTACTCATGACTCTACTCATGACTCCTAGGGTGCATTAGAAGATTCTTTGTTAAACCCGTTCATCCGTTCTTTCATTACAACTGCCTGACAAACAGTAAGTCAGACGACGAGTCGAACACTGGACGCCCGGCGAAAGCGGAAAGTGCAAACGTTTCCGCCTGATCCTGAATGGAATCTATCGGAATTAATCAAGAGCTTGTAAAAGATGCAAGAGAGCGTAAATAACTGACATAAAGCTCTTCGTGTTGCTCGAAATTTTTTCAACAAGAAATTCCTGCGCTTATTATGGATGGTGCTCTACTTTAACTTGAAGTTTGAATTCAAGTTCGACACTGCTTATTACTGATGTAAAGTCAAGATTGAAGTTTAACGTCCGTTGCCTTGTCGCAAGTGATACGGAGGCCGGTAATAAACATATTATGCGTCTAATCGTCTTTTCAGAGACTGTCCGGTTGGGATTCGAACCGATAAACTCCTGCTTCTCAAGCAAGTCTGCTGGTCAATTGGCCATATAATCGCTAGGAGATCCAACTCACCAGAGCAGAACAATGATATTTAACGTCTGGTTTCTTTTGTGGATGTGATGTCTATGACGTCTTAAAGTAAATATACAGCTTCTAGCAGATTCTTATTAGAACAATAATAAAAATTAAAAACTAGTAATAATAGTAATAATAATAAAAATAAAAATATTAGCAATAATAACAATATATATAATAGTAATAATAATAATTATTATTATAATAATAACACTAATAACAATAATAATAATAATAATAATAAAATAATAATAACAATGCTAATAATGATAATAACGATAATAATAATAATAATAATCGTAATAGTAATAAAAGTAATAATAATAATAAAAGTTCGATGCACGTTCGTCATTGCTTGTTCATAGGACATTAGCATATGCGGCTTCCAAGAGGTAAGAAAAATTATTGTTGACATTTAAAAAAATCATTCTTTTGATTTTAAAAATGATTTCATTTGTCCAAATTAGCCCAGGACCCAATACAGCACAGGACAAATAATAATAGTAATAAAGCGCTGCTGTCGTCCATGGTGACATCAAGTACTAATGAGACAAATCCAAACCGGTGAGCAAAATGAAGGTCCAAAGTTGTGCAATGTTCGAAATCTAGAAAACCAAACCAAAGATGAATTGAATCAGGATGTTTACGTGCTACAAGGTTCGTGGTATTTCATTTAGGTAAAGTGGGAGACACAAGCAATGAAATATTGCATGTCCCTCCACCAGAGACAAACAAGAATATCGATGCAGGATTTAGTGATAACTGGATATGCTTATTATGCTGATTATTTCTAATTGCCAATTCTCTGCTAATACAGTAACTGATAAAAAAGTGAGAATCCACCTCAGAGATCAAAATTGTATAGTTTAATACTATTACGTTTAATGCAATAAATGAATTTAATGACCTCCATAGCAGACGGTTAGTATAAATTTGTGCCTTAGACCAGTCATTTTAAAGGAGAATTAATAGATACTGTAGTTATATAAAGAACCAGCAATAGCTCTACTTTGCAACGGAACAGTTTACGCTGAAAAGCTTAAGTGAATTTACATGTTTGTGGAGACCTTGAGGTAATTTGGTTTAAAATTCCGTGAGCCAATGAAATTACAAATTTCTCAGTTATTTACAGAATTATTTGTCGCGTTGCTTAATTATAGAAATACTGTTTATCTAATACTAATAATTTTATTAATAACTTTATTACAAGTTATCAGTAAGAACAACTTAACGTATAGGAATCTCTCTCTCTCTCTCACTCTCTCTATCTCTCTCTATATATATCTGTCTGTCTCTCTCTCTCTTTGTCTCTCTCTCTCTCTTTCTCTCTATAATGTTCTACTAAGTGCCAAGTCCAAAGCACATATTCCAACTCACATTCCACATTCACGCTTCATAAAGAGCACTCCATCGCTTTAAAACCAATAACAAAAAGCAACGCCTAATCTACATCTTAATGCAGCATGCAGCTTGGGAATAATACAGTTTCTGAGGAGGTTTTCATTTGCCTTCGTCAGTATGAACAACTTGCGCACTATACGTACCAGCAATTTTCTGTCATTTGATGGAACAATTTACGGTAGCTATATGATATTGTAAATTAAAATAATATCAATATTCATAGTTGAAGCCTTTAAATGTTTAAAGCTAGATAGACTGTTATCTAGTTAATTAGTTAGCTATTTAGTTTGAGTTGTTTCAGTTAGTAAAAATAGCCGATATCAAATAACATAATAACAGCTAGGTTTATTTACAGCAATGAACACAACACTTTCAAGCAACACCAAATGCTTGCCGCTACTTCTAATATTATCAGTAAAATTTCGCTCTAAAAATTCGTTTTGATTTAGTAGTTTATACTATTGCATTTTAATCTAAAAATAACTGCTAAAAATTAACTACAATGTTTATGCTAATGACTTTAAATAATAAGTAATAATAATAATATTGTATAATTTTTAACGTCCGTTATCTCACACAAGGATGATGTCAGGTATGCCACCTACGACATGTAGATACACACAAACGATTTGAAAAAAAACTTGTGATAAAGAAAAAGAAAGATCTTAAAAGGTGCCGGTCCGGTGGCAAGAAAAATCATCCAGACAAGATGATAAACTTCGCTTTCGAGTGAAGAAACTGACGCTAACCTTAGCTTTACCAATTTTTATCAATGGTGGGTAGGAAGATATGTGGATGCAATCTGCTACAGAAAGCGGATATTAAATATTAATCATTATATAAATCGCATGCTAAAAGTACTCATTTTCAACCATCGAGAAGTTGTTTCTGTATATGCTGTGAATTATACGCGTAATGAACCAGTTTTGTCTCTGTCTGAAGTAACGCTGATTAGAGCGCTGTCATTTGGCGAGTCTAAAATTCATCGCAGCGCCATATATGTATTTCCTAAACGAAATACCTTTCTCAAATATAAGAAATATAAAGTTATTGATCTCTTCTAGGCGTATGGGAATTTGGTAGAACAGAACGTCAGGGTTCAGAGGTTGGGGTTCAAATCCAGGTTCAGTTAAAAGTGGCCATTTATCGTAAATGCGTGGATTTGTGCACACGAATGTAAATCTAGTAGTAAAATATTTGCTTATCATGCTACATCTGTGCCGCCTATAAATGACAGAATCCCGCCACAACAATTCGTGCCTGCAGAATAGCGAGATGCGAGAGAGGATTAATTAAATGAATGATCTCACTCGGTGGTTATATCGGTGGTTATATGAAAAACTCTCCGACTGGAAGGATAGGGATTATGAGAGTCCCATCCGGTGCAGGGATATTATGCGACAATTTATTTGCCGAGGGATCAAAGAGTCGGGACATCTATTGTTTGGAATGATGGAAGTGCGGTGCAGAATTCCCCAAGTAGGAAAATATGTCGCGTATTTATTGTAAATCACTTCAAGAGGTGATCAGCTAGATAGGACTAGTTATATCCTTACTTTTATTTGTTCGAATATTTCCCTGATTTCTCTCTCCAATATTTAATGCTTAGGGTTTGTACTCATTTATTTGGCTTGGTGTAATTTCCCTTCTTTGTCCGGGAAATTGAAGAATTAGCCCATCGTAAGCTGCACGTGTCGTAAAAAGCGACTGCTCAATAACTAAGTACGACAAAGAGAAATCACTTCAGCACCCATATTTGCACAAAGTTTCGACTATATTAAGTCTGTAATTACCATATGGGGATTAGCCTTTTGATCGATGAAGATCTCTTTATGGAGCGGGATAGAGTGTGAGTAACATTAACGTCCTCTGCTATTCATGTAATTGCTAATTATGGCATTACTACACAGAGCTCTGACTCTTTTATGGTTGCCCATTTAATATTTCTTCTCTGTTTATCTGTGTGCATGAACGTTCTATTATTTGTATAATCAAACATTTACTGATAGGTATTACGCCTGACTTAGTTTGCATTATGTAAAAGGTAACTGTTGCACATTACCGATAAATTCTATATCTTGTCATTCTCCTAACTAAGTTCTCTATCGCTCTCTCTCCGCCAATCTCAGTGCATTGCCAATTAGCAGGTCCATGTCATGTATCCCTTTCACATATTTCTTCCAACAGTTCTTCGTTTTGTATCCACTTACGAATGCGTTATCAAGTCATTCAACAATACACTACTATTACATTATTATCGGACTTCGCCTTACTCTCTTCCGTTTATACTTTCTTCATCACTCATTCCTACTGCATCACTTAGCAATTCATCCTCTCTTAGAACCTACCTAATCAGTTCTTCTTCCCATTTCTTATCTTAATTCTTAACTGTTGCATTATTTCACCGTTCTAAAAGAAGACAAACAATTTCGACGCGATGAAAAAAACATCATGCTACATCCAAACTATTCTAAAATTATCTCATAGTCCTTATTTCTCCATGTAGTTCAATACTAGGTAATCGAAAGCATGCCGTCGAATAAAAAGAGCTTCTTATTGCATCAAGAAACGGCACACCTATCATTATATCGATAGGCGATATTTGTAACAAGATCTGAAGCTTAATATAACATAAAATATGGTTAAACTCTGTCTCCATCTGTTTCAACTCTTTCAATCTTTCAATGTATCTGTAACTGGCTGAAGCTAGTGACGATGTAGGCAAAATATTCGACCGTGGTACAGTATGTACGGGGTTCAAATCCTGGGCTCGCCCTTCGCTGACATCGCTTTCGAATAAGGAAACTGACTGTAACATTAGCTTTACCAGCTGTTTAATTTCTGTCTTATTTTTCGACATTTATAGTTAAAACTTTAAATGTCGTAGAATAGAATGAAGGTAGAATGGAAGGAAAAAGGAGTAGGGGCAGGCCGAGATTAGGTATGTTAGATGATTTAAAGGCCTACTCATATGTGGAAATTTTCACTCAAAGCAACATTATGACTCAGTATGACTCATTATGACTCCTGCAGTTTATCGCTGTAAGATAAACTCCACACTTATAGTTAATTACATTTGTGTACTCTTTTTTCTTCGTCATCCTGTATATTTTTTAAATTTAATCGGTCACAATATGTTAATCGTGTTCGCAATGAGGCGGTAGCATTTATTGCTTCCGTTATTTTATAAAATCCATTCCATCTCCAGAGTTTTTTAACCTCCTTCGTAGGCTAGCCATCGTTCAATTTCCCTTACTTCTGTTTTTCTTTCTTTCATTCATCCAATCCCGTACGTGATAACATCCGGAGTGCTTGTTCAGTTCTTTACGTTCCATCTTCAATAGGAAGACGTACTGCAGTCATACAGAGTGTTTGTCATTTTAAACGACTTGGGCACACACTGGGGCAGGTGTCTCTGCATTTCTCGACGTATAAAGTAATTCGATTGATGAGAAATATCGTCGACAAACAGAGCGCTGAAACGAAGCAACTTGCAGCAGATTTTTGTGTCGTCTGGCAGTTGTACAATGACGCCATATTTTTGGAACTTAGAGAGTGACGCTGTTGCAACCAAATTGAAATAGAGACAGTTAGGGAAAGAGCTTCTACGACATTCGCTTAAAGCTTTTTGGTAAAACGTATACTAACAGCGGTTCTTAATATTGGAGACGATAACATATATTTCTTGCTGAAGGCTGCAACTCAAACGAGTTATTATGCACTGAGCTGCGACGGTATTTTATAAATACATGTAGAAGACATAAACCGGTAGATTTTTTTGTAATCCTAAGAGAATCACATAAATCCCTATACAATGCAATGGTTGCTAAAATCTTCAACATAAAAAAGTAAACACGTATTATAGTGAAATGATCAACTACGTTGATATCGATCACTTTTAGTACCACATGTTTAAACAGTTAGGCAATTTATTTCATCTTCCGTGTAATCAGTCCAGTAAATGTTCGAGATTTTACTCTCAAATCAGCGCGACTGGGATTTGAATCCACGAGGGTTCGGTTCATCTCAGGCTCTGTCGTTTGAAACTGAGCATACATGCACATGCACATACACACTAATTTGCATTCTGAAGAATATGGTGAACTAGTTTATAAAGATGATTTCTATATCAATCTCGCAGTCCTTACAGATGTCCGGTCTTCGAGTCTGCTTTCTATCTGGTTCAGTTAGTGCCTATATTAGTCTTATCTTTACTGCATTGAAAGCCAATAATTGTCGTGACTTCTTCTAGTGCACTGTCTAACGGCAGGTCCATGGTATATAACTCCAATTCTATCCCGAACCTTCCTTTACATCTCTAGAAATAAATTTGTTATCAAATCATCTAGCATCCCATGTCTTGGTCTTCCTCTAACTTTTTTCCTTTCATTCTTCCTGTAATTACATCCCTTAGCAATCCATCCTTTCTTGCAATATGCTCTATCCTGCTATTCTTTCTATTTCTTATCACATTTATTAACTGTCTATATGCCCCGACTCTTTCAATAGCTTCTTCGTTTGTAATTTTTGTGAGTCCAACTAATCTTTTCCATCCTTCTCCATAGCTACATTTCCAATGATATATTTTTTCTTTAATGTCTAAGTTTCACATCCGTACAGAAGTGTCCACCACACCAATGTTTTCACAATCGATACCTTTGTGTGTTTTCCAATGCCTTTTGTTAATAGTTCCTTTCTCTTTCCGATAACCCCTTTCGCCTGTGCAATTCAACACTTTTTTCAGTTTCACGCTTCAAATCATCTGTGATGGTGTGCCCCAAATACGTTACGCTTCTTACCTGTTCCAATCGTATATTATACAATTTATTACTTGAACCCCTGTAATTCCTACACACTCTCACGACCTTTGTCAATTTTATATTAATCTGCATGCTATATGTAATTGTCATGTAACCTAATAATATATGTATTAATGCAATTTAACCTTGAATGTTTTCTATAGTAAATCTTTCAGTTCTTGGTAGCTTTGAAAGTATGCCACTCGTGTGTATAGAATCATAATTTCGTCCAATCGTCTGCATTACCCTTCATAGTTTCATAAGAAATCCTGAAAGAAATAAAGTCAATCCAGTCTTGTAAAGGTCTCCTTGTTATCTTCATTGCATTGCCGCCAGCATCAATGAGGAGAAATGAAATTAGAGTAATATACTATGTTGATACTGTCTCAGCATTATCGAGTTAAGTCATGGAGTACAAATGAACTGGAGTGTAAAACAATAGATCTCATAATGAGGCTAATATTTCATTATAACTGACGTGCCTTTAAATACTGAGAGTAGAGAAGAGCTATAGAAGCTTTTAAATTATGAACTACATGTTCCGCTATTTTATATGGAAATTGATTACTCATGCTTGAGTTTTAGAACAAAATGAATAATAATAATAATTGTTTAACGTCCATTTCCGTATCCAAAGATGATGTCAGGGACATCCCCACAGCACACATCACTACAGATCAATTCACCCAGACCAATCTGCAAAATAATTGTGCTGATGAGAAGTAAGGTCCTAAATGAAAGCCGGCCCGGTGATCAGAAATGGTCAGGCAATAGACAACAGACAATAGACCTTCAAGTTAGATCGATTATATATATGGTGTGAAAATTACTGCGAAATTAATCATGTTAGACATCGAGAAATAAATTCTAAAGTTTCCTGCTAGATAGTATGCCAATGACAGGGAGAATATAGGATTTGAACCATGCACCTATTGATTCATGATAGAGCAATATGGCAACAAGTCACCAACTCAGCCTAAATCACTCAAAGATTTTTTTAATAACATAGGCCGTGGGTTGAAGGACCCTAGAAGTATAAATGTACAATATTGATTATTTCGCAGAACACACAAGTAGAAACCTGTTGTTAAATTCAACCCAATCCACTTATAATTTCTATTAAATTCTTTCAGATTACAAAATAATAAAACAACGTTTCAACATCAATTAATTTTATCCACAGTAATTATGTATGAAAAGCTGTTATGCTGTTATTGATTATTAAAAGCTGCATCGAAATACTAAGCTTTAATTTGGTTGGTTTGTTCTTGCGACATTTATCGCAATTCAAATTAAAGAAATATCTATAAATTCCCATTAGAGAATAGTATTACTATTAGTAATAGTATTAGAGAGAGAATAGTATTAGAGAGAGAGAATAGTATTAGAGAGAGAATAGTATTAGAGAGAGAGAATAGTATTAGTGTCCCATCCGGTCAATATAAGTTCCTCGCTCCTCATCTTAACCTATCGCAGTCGCCAGGAGTTCTTCTTCATAATACCACACAACTGCAGTGGCAAAGTCTAGCGACATTCAACACCAGGTGGCGCCTGTGATCAGTAGGAGTTAACGTATATTAGTCACTGCTTAGCATAGCTAATATTTAGTAGAATATAGACTAATGTATTAAGAATATACTATATTAATAAATAGCAACGATTCAAAAACTACAAAATAGAGTAGAATGAAGAGTTAGGATCAGAATGACACGGGAGTATGATACGGTAGTAATTGGCTATTTTAATATTTGAATCAATGCGATAGTGTAGCTGATAATTAGAAGAACATAAACTGATGAATTAAGAATATACAGTATTAATAAACAGCATCGATTAAAAATTACAACAGAGTAGATTTAAACTTTAGGATCAGGATGACACGGAAGTATGATACGGTAGGAAGTAGACTGACATATTTGAGTCAATGCGATACGGTATCTGATACTTAGCAGAAAATATAGGGATGAAGTAAGAATATATTAATAAAGAGTAAAGATTCATAAAACTTAGATGATAGCGAAAATAGAGTAGATTTAAGCTTGAGGAAGAGTAAGATAGCAGAGACGTGACTCAAATGCATGTGATATATTTCAATTATATTACCACCATCATCATCTGCCCTAGACTTCAAGTTTAACTAGGGTCGGGATAACAATAGACCTTCTTTCTCACATGTTTTAGAAAATTTTATTGCAATTTCTGGAGCCTAAGCACTCAGCAACCGAATGCTTTTTGACGCTGGTTTGGATCTTGGTGCTTTGTCGCTTTTTTACTACACGTGCAATCCAAGGTTGGTTTATTCTTCAGCAACCCGGGGGCAACACGGATAATAAGATAGTCGCTCATATTCGGGTCATGCAGAGGTCACCAACTGTGGCCTCACGACGCCAGACTATTTGACGTCATTGTCTATTTAGCGCTATTTTAATATTTTGCATTGAAAGGCGCTGTACAAACCGACTTATTGATTGATATTGCTGCATACATACTAGCAAAAAATTAATATTATTAACTAAATGAAAACTTCGAAATCCATACTTATCTATAAACTACAATGTGAATTAATGTACAGTACGAAGAAATAAAATTAAACGAATTACAAACTACTTTTTAAAGTCGAAATTTAATTGACGCTATAAGACTGTACAATATTATGGGATACTAAATATTCTGTGTCATTTGTTAAATAAATGATAATATATTATATGCGCAGTAGCTGCAAATTACCTAAATTATTTATTAGGCCTATATATTATTATTAATTATTTTGCAGTTATGTTTAAAGAGTAGGTTTAAGCATCAAATAGTAATATATATCCCTTACATTTATTTATTTGTTTTTGTATTTCTCAGAGCAATGTTAATAGTAAATTATATTTTTAGTTTCTAACGGTCGACATTTAAAACTTTCTTTAATTGAATCGCGTTTCTTCATATACTCGGTACTTGTTGCGACCACCGGACTGGCACCGTTTAGGATATCTTTTCTTTCTATTCGGCACATTTTTTTCAAATCTTCTAGATCTATCGATCTGTAGTTATGTATGAGGTGAGACGTCCTTAACGTCATGATGGCATGGAGAAACTGACGGTAAATCTTAATTATTAAATTATTAAATTTAAAACGGGGAAAATACGACTACAGTATATCTGTAAAGCATAAAAAGAGCTCTAGAAAATTTATCATTATTAAATAAAAAGACACTAAACATTGACAACTGGACATAAATTAATAAATATGTCATTGTGGTCCCTGCAAAAAATTATAATCAAGTAGTTATTATAAAAGTAGTTACCAAATAATAATAATAATTATTAAATAGTTACTAACTAAATAGTTTTTGAATATATATTTATTTAAACAGGAATAGTTGTCCCAACTTTGATCATTGATAGCATACGCCAGGAATAAGATGAATAAGTTAATAATTAGAATAGTTAATAGAATAGTTAATAGAAGAATAAGTTAATCAGGGGTTTAAGTTTCATTTTTTGAAGGGGGATCAATCTTTAATTAAGTCTTTCATATTGAATATAGTTTCCGCTTGAGTAAAATTACAAATAAAATATAAGGCTAAAAATTAAATTTTAACGATTTTTCAAGAGTAGTTTCAGACACCAACTTTTTCCGGATTTTCTGGTTTGGACCGGAATAGCCGGAGTGCATGTCCTGATTCCATTTCGGTTTTCCGGTTTTTTTCTTTTATCTGAATTTAAAATTACTTGAAGAACATGAGACTTAGACAAATTTGCATTAATTAGATGTTAGGGGCTTCATGTTCAAAAAATGTGTATTTAAACATGATGTTGCAATTGTAGTGCTGAATGTTAGGATGAATTTTATACTGACGCTTAACATTTACCTTATTCATCATCATCATTATCATCATCATCATCATCATCATCATCATCATCTTCATCATCATCATCATCGTCGTCGTCATCATCATCATCATCATCGTCACATTCCCTTTAATCTCAGCTATGGGATAGATATATTCAATCTGTCAGCTATGACTCTAGAAATTAAATTCTTGCGTTTAAAATAGCTAACTATCAATACTTATTATGGTATTTACAGTGTTGTGTCCTGAACGCTGAATAATTGTCCAACCGTTAACTGCACTAGTCGTAAAAGGCGCCTAAGTAAGTCTGAGGAAAGCAATGGAAAAACCACGTCAGAAGCTTGGTTTTTCTCAAGTTAAAAGCTGCATAAGGCTGCTAAGGCATTTGAAGAGATTAACTTGTTGATTTAAGGAGTGCTCTTTATGGAGCTTGAAAGCAGACTCTGATTATGAATGTGTACCATGGACCTGTCACATACTAAAGAGCGAGATAAGTGCACTATGCTCTGAAGTAAATAACAGATAAGCCTCATTTGCTATGTACGTTAAGATAAATGATAAAATCTCGAATAAAGCCCCAATTTTAGCAAAATTCCTTGAATTTTGATTATACTGGTTAAAGATTAAAGGTTACGAGCTTTGGGATATTTTTATTTAACCTACATGTGTGCTGTCGATTTAATTTTTATATTTTACAGAAACATTTCAAATTTCCCTAGAGAAGGTACGTAGGTGTGCAAAGGTGCTTACAGAAGTGTATTTGCTACCACTGAATGAAAAATAAATAAAATAGACCGAAAACAAGCTTCGATTTGCTGAAGTTTGGCATTAATTAAATCAAGTTTTGACATAGTCGTCAATGAGTGTTTTGTAATTGCGTTCGTTTTACTCATTTTAATTAGGGTTATATTAAAATTATTTTTCTTCTAGGTAAATAAAATTAAAAAAGCAGATGCTAATGATCTAACTCTGAACAAAAACTTATCTTATTCACTGGCCTACAACGACATTATAGCGTAGAATATAAGTATATAGTTTATAACCTCGAAAACACCTTACAATGGATATTTGACATTTCCTGACAAATAGTCAAGAAGCTTAAATATTTTGCAATGGCTTGACGTAACATTTCGCAAATTAATATGAGATAGGCCATCCTACGATTTCTGATATAATATAAATTGTAAACGTTTCTCATAAATTGTGATACCCGTTTTCTTGCTAATGTGCATTTGATTATCTGATCGTAACGTAACTATAATAAACCGGACTTGAGACTTTCATTTTCAAAGTTGTCAATATACATATATATATATATATATATATATATATATATATACTACTTAAATATATATATATATACATGTACATGTATATATACATGTATATATATACACATGTACATATATATATATATATATATATATATATATATATATATATATATAAGATTGCAGACTTATTTTATCAGAGTTATCAATGAAACCATGAAAGCTGTCAGGTAGTTAGTCTTCTTATCATTACTATCAATGAAAATTATATAAAACCTTAACTTCCATTATCATAATTACCAATAAAAATTATCAGATACTTGCGACTTTTTGTCATTGCAAATAAAGGAAATTTATCTATGGAGTTAGACTTTTGTTATTATAGCTCTCAATGAAAGCTAACGTTAATCTATTCTTATTATAGCTCTCAATGAAAGCAATCCGACTACATTCATTTCTTAAGCTTAGAATCACATTTAACAAGCCTTATAAAATTATCGGTATTAAATTCAGTATGTTCAAGAACAAAATAAGCTACTTTCAATATAGTTGAAATATTTATATAACTAGAAAATCTGCTGAAAAGAGCGATAACGGCTTCACATGGAAATCTTCAATCCGCTTGAAAAGAAATAATTCACTTGGGATATGCCGCGTGGCATAAAACCACTCAGATACAAAGCTCAATCGAGTATCTTTTATCAAAAGAGAAAATTTTCCAATGAAGAATTTAATTCTTTGCGAATAAATTTCTAAGTGTCTTAAAAGTTTAAATGAATTAAAAGGAGAACTGATTGCTACAAGTGCAGTTACTTAATAATTTCTAACTTCATATGTTGCAGTGTTGTTGATGCTGTGTACTAGCATTCCGTGTAATAAATTTTGGTGTAATTGTTTGCAGTGTAATTTATTGCAGTGCAAATGATTGTGATGTGACACAAAACTCCATTATACGGCAATAAATTACACAACAATAAATTACACAACAATCAATTACACAACAATAAATTACACAACAATCAATTACACAACAATCAATTACACAACAATCAATTACACAACAATCAATTACACAACAATCAATTACACAACAATCAATTACACAACAATCAATTACATAGCAATCAATTACACAGCATTAAAATATTTCACCAAATTCGTGGCAGTAAGTATTCGGATTAGTAGGTGCGGAGTTCAAATCCTGGGCTCGCCCGTCACTGATATCGTTTTCGAGTGCGGAAACTGACATTAACATTAGCTTGTCCAGCTTTTTGACTTCCCACATTTCTCGCTAAATCGTCTCTTACGATACTTGCATTTGGTCAATTCTTCAGCAACTTGGACATTAGAAGGGATTAGAAGGAATTTTGATTCAATAAATAAAATGTTTTAATTTATTTCCCGACTCTAGCTAAATTAAGATTCAAAGGAAGATGATTATGATGATGATGCTGATGATGATTGAACTTATTGTCATGTTGCTATAAATCTACCCATGATCTTGTCTAGACTACTCCTTCGAACACGTGTAACTTTCAGTAATTCAAGCACCAATTAACCAAAAACAAACTGATTGCAAACAATACTTAAAAACAAAATACCGGCTTTCTTCATGGCTATTACGGTTTTTCTGAAACAATATAATTACGGTATGGCTTGTAACATTTTACTGATTCAATTGAAAAATTACGGAGAAATTGATGATTAGTTAATTTGATGATTAATGAGCTTATACCGACCCTGGTTAAACTGGGATTTAAGGGAAGATGATGATGATTAATGAGCTTGCGTTTACAGTTAAACATTAGCTCATTAGCTCATACTGTAAAACTTTAGTTGTGCTTATTTAATTCAGCTCATGTAAAATCAACAATTTTTTTTACAAATCATGATTTTGTTGGTAAAAACTATATGATAAACACTAAACAGCATATTTTTGCTTTCGAAAGAGATTGCCTTGGCGTTAATAGTGAGACAATTAGCTCATTAGCGTCTCAAGGGCGGTAATTAACTTTAAAATAACTACAGTTCACAGAAAGTTTTTCCTCAGGGCTATCACGGAAAAAGTAGCCGTATTATTGATGACCTTGATATATACTACTATGCTAGTCATAAATGCCATCTTTTTCTACGATTAAGACTTATCACATATATTTAAAAGCAATTTATTTGTATTTTAAAGCGATATATTTATATTTAAGAAGTAGTTATTTGTATTTATGAACTACTTATTTATATTTAAATGAACTATATATTTGCATTTAAAAATTACTTATTTTTATTTTTGAATTGTATATACAAATCCGTATATACTTATGTATATATATATATATATATATATATATATATATATATAAAAATCTGTCTCTCGCTCTGTCACTCTCTCTCTTATGTTGATAAGTGAAAGATCCTTGGCAGATAATATTATTCTCAATTTGCCTTCGCTTCATACAGAATAGAGTACGGTGTATTCCAACAATGAATTAGTTGATGGCGCTAAAAGGCAGTGCCTTTCCACTTGATGGGATTAGTCAGTGGCATGATGGCATGTTATTTTACTGCCGATCACTAGGTCCATGGTTTAAATCAGGTGCTAGATGGATAAGCAATTATTAAGTATCAGAGACCAAGATTGAAAATCTTAAAATACGCGAAGGAAGAGAAAGAGAGAGAACGAGATAGAAAGAGATAGACAGATAGAGAGAGAGAGAGAGAAGAGAGCTTAGAGAGAAATAGAGGGAAAGTGATAGAGATAGAGAGAGAAGAGAGCATGATTAAGTGTTATATTCAGAGAAAGGAAGAGTCAAAGAAAGCTTAAGTTTAAATCATTATTTTTAAATCTTGAGTTCCAGGCCCCTGCACGATGATGATTTGACTCACTAAGTGATTCATAACTTCTGAGATATAGGGCAACTCATCAGTTGCTTCATAATTTGTAAGTTAGGAAATAACAGAAATTAATTAGGCCTATATGTGAATTTCTATGGCTCTGGAATCCCACCTCCTTTCAGTCTTAATATCCCATCACCATGATGTCTTTTAATTTTTTATTTTAATAGATGCAAAGAGTATAGTAACTTTGATTAAATGCAATAAAGCATATTGTTTGTTTATTGTATTATTTTCTTTGTCTTCCCTCTAGCATATTTAATGTAGTTTTAAAATAAACTAATTCATTCATTCTAACTAATTCTTTGCACATTTTACTTTTTTCCTTCTAACTAATTCTTTGCACATTTTACTTTTTAATTCCAACTACTGTAATTCTATAATTAGATCTAGAAATCTTGTACTTTGGGCTCTATAACCACGTGAATGCTATTTTTTACAGTCGCACTTAGTAGCATTTAGATTTAAATCAAAACATTCTCTGTAGATCGCAATAAGCACGGTATTATTTCTAGAGAAGATCATGTCTCCAAGGCAAAGGTTCTATTCCCAGTTGATACAATTAAAAAGCAAAGTATCGGATAAGTCTGACTTGATAGCAGATCATAGATGACAACTGCTGCCTACATTAAAAACCTGGTAAAGCTAATGTCAACGGCAGTTTTCTCACTCGAAAGCGATGTCAGTGACGGGCGAGCCCAGGATTTGAACCCCGCACATATTGATCCGCGGTCGAGTATCTTACCGACATCGCCACTGGCTCCAGCCAATTAACATTGTAGCAGCTTCACTTCTTGTTATGCTTAAGACTTATCGTGTCCCACCGCAGATATAGTCGATCTATCCTGATCATTTTTGATCACCGGACCGGCTTTCGTTTAGGACCTTACTTCTCCTCAGCACATTTCTTTTGCAGATTGGTCTGGCTAAATTGATCTGTAGTGATGTGTGCTGTTGGGGACGTCCCTGACATCATACTTGGATGAGGAAACGGACGTTAAACAATTAATATTATTATTACTATGTTATATTTTCGGACCTTCTTGATCACCGGCTAGCTGAGATTCGTCTCAACGATTCTTGATGCTGTCATGGATGACAGTAGCACTCTAATCGTTGTTATGTTACTCTTTAGTTTGACGCCATATCGTTGTGTCTGAGCCACTGTAGACTAAAGTACCCGTTGACTGAGCCTGCAGAAAGAGGAGACTAAACAATAACTAGTATTTCTAAGTTTTTTTGTATTTATAGTATTTGTATTAGCCGCTAGTATTTTACTTGATCACATCGATACTTGCAAGAAATAGATTAGAATCATAGACCGGAAATGAACTTTAAAGAATATTTAATGATTTCATTCATTTATATTTTGCAGATTTACATTACTGTAAGTTTCACAAAAAACCCATAATATTATTATCTGCTCTACATCGGCATGTAAATGTATAACTTAAAACTAATTGCACACGGTTAATGGGAAAAAGTCATCTAAAGATGTATTAGTCAACTTAAACGTTAACTTGCGTCTTGCGAAAATTTTATATTAAAAATATTTCATTTCAGTGCGTGAATAAATTATAACATACAACTAGTTTTAAAGCTGGAGGTCGATGAAAACAGAATTATTAACCTTACGTCGGCATAGAAATACATCTATTCTCTCAAATATAATGAGAGCCCATCTAATTCACGAACTCTCCTATTCTACACAGTCTGCAAGATTAACGCCACATCCAAGAATTCAACAAATCTCAGAGAGAGAAATCCAGAACAGTTCCGAGAAATTATTACCTCATCTAATTCCCAACCCAGAGTTAAAATTTAATTCATCAACCATGGATCATCTATCTACAGATTTATTCCCGGCTAATACGACTCTACCTCCGAATCCGGAAGTCACATTGAATGGCATCCACAACTACTGGACTCTGCTACTGATAATATTTCCTCTGCTGACGGTGTTCGGAAACGCTCTGGTAGTCATTAGTATCTACAAAGAGAGAGGCTTACAAACGGTCACCAATTACTTCATTTTCTCTTTGGCCATTGCAGACATCATGGTAGCAATTCTAGTAATGCCACTGGCTATCTACGTCGAGGTAAGTACACACGCTATTCTTATATTAACGTGCCGTGTTATAATTGCAACACCTGTGTAGAGTTGCTGTAATTGTAAGATATGGGTAATAATAATAATAATAATAATAATAATAATAGTAATAATAATACTAAGCAATTCTTTTAAGCAGCTAGATGGCCTCGAGCAGCTGGGCGGCAATTCAGCACGTATTGCTCGATTCGTTTTTGTCATACCTCGGGTCTTTACACCGGGAGTAAATTTAAAAAATAAATTAATAATAATAATAATAATTGCTCTCCAGCGATTCAATGCAGTCTGCTTCAGTGGCACTTTTGCTAAAGCGGCTTCCCAGAGTGCAGAGGAATTATTTTAATCGCTTTTAAAAAAACTTTTAATTAAATAAAGACTCTTTTATCTTATTTTTTAGCCCAGGGCCCTTTACAGCCCAGGGCATTAAAATTTTATAAAAATTATAATAATAATAATATTAATAATAGCAACAACAATTAATAATAATAACAATAAAGGTTTCACGTCCGTTTCCTCATAGAGGGATGATGTCATGGACGTCCCCCCATCACATATCACTACAAATCGATTCACCCCAAACGATCTGAAAAAACACGTGCTTAAGAGAAATAAAAGATCCTAAACAGTGCCGGTCCAGTGATAAAAAAACAGTCAGGCAAGATGAAATAAATCTATGGTGGGAAGAGATGTGTTTTCAACTTACAACGGAAAGTGGAAGTAGTAGAACATGAGCGAAGATCAGGAGGCAGAGAGTTCCAAACAGTAGGAGCGGAGAAAGAAAATGAACGTCTACCTTACGAAGTGAGAATATTTGGAATTTTGAGCAGTTTGGTATCGGAAGAACGAAGCTTACGAGAAGGTTGATATTGGATTAGGAGATAAGAAAGGTAAGAAGGTTTATCAAAAAGTAGTGTTTTGAAAGTTAAAGGAGCAATTTTATACTTAATTCTTTGAACAACAGGAAGCCAATGAAGGCTAGTAAGCAAGGAACTAGAGGTGGCTGAAGCCTCGAGGATCGACAGACAACACGTGCTAGAGTATTTTGAACGCGTTGCAAACGCATGAGAGAAGAAGAAGGTAAACCATACAGCAATGAATTACAGTAGTCCAGTTTAGAATGAACAATTGAGTTGGAAAGAATTATGGATGAATTTTTATCAAGAGATGACCGTATCTGTCTGATTTGACAAATCTGGAAGAAGGATGAACGACAGACAGATGAGATATGAGATTTAAAATCAAGATTTTCATCAAACATGACACCAAGGTTTTTAGCCTTGGGAGTAGGAGTGAGAGCAAGATTTTGAAAATAGATGGAGGAATTGGCAATTTTGGTTCTTTGCTAGGGAGTGCCGATTAAAAGATATTCGGTTTTAGAGGGGTTGACAGTGAGACGATTACTGTAAAACCATGAATACACTTTGTCAAGAACAGATGACAGGTGTTGCAATTTCAAGTCAGAATCTGAGCTAGAAAATGCGATGTACAGCTTTAAACAGAATTGAAGTGCTTCTGTCACTCATGACAACATTGTGCACTATTGAGACAAATCGATTAAAGAGAGATGGCCAAAATGGCTCAAATGCATGAATCCAAAATATCAGTACGTAAAATCAGTAAAAAAAGGAAGCTTTTAATAATAAAGATAATAAATGTAGAATTTAGTTAGTTCACTCTCTTTGACGCGTGTTTTAAATTGCACCTATTTAAGCAAAATTAACATATTTTACTTAATTATTAATTTTCTAATTAGATACATAATGCAATAATTTGTCTTGTTCGTGTTTCCATGTTTTGAGCAGAATTCTCGGAAATTCTAGAGATTATCTTATCGCATATGATAAAACTTGAATTATGGAAGACGCAGCTTTTTAGTTTTTTGACTAAATGTATTAAAAGTTGCTTAGAAAGTTTTTATTAATTCTATGATAACTCAAAGAGCGTAGAAATAGTTGTCGTCACTCTGTCAAGGTTTATTCACATCTCACTTACTGAAAGAAACTTTAGACTCTCTGATTAGTTTTCCTGTGGTTTCTCAGGACTACGAAATTGGCGTTTAAATAGTATTTACAAGAAAAAAAGCGTGCCTGATTGGTTATGCTTTAAACTCAACAATTAACTGGTAGCAATTAACTGGTAGCAATTAACTCTCAGCAATTAACTTTCAGTATTTTTTTTTACAAGTTTTATTTTCAAAAGACAGAGATCTTCTGCTTTTAGATGATTCTGCCTATCAATGTTTGGGGATCGACAAAAGCTATCGTTGAGCTGCTTTTATCTGTCATATGGATTCATATGGAATATAAATTTTTTCCCTTGTTCCCATTCACGAATAAATATTTCAGTGGCGTAGTCGGTAAGATACTCGACCGCGGATCAGATGGTGCGGGGTTCAAATGCTGGGCTCGCCCGTCACTGACATCGCTTTCGAGTGAGGAAACTGATGTTAACCTTAGCTTTAAAAGCTTTATGCATACGTCATCAATATATATTCTTTTTTTGAGTCTTCGATATATGCACGTATATATCGTATACTGTGCATGTAGATTAATGTATAATAATAATAAAATAATAATAATAATAATAATAATAATATTAATAATAATTAAAATTTAACATTGATTTTTACATTGATTCCTATATATATATATATATATATATATTATACATGTAAAGCTGGTAAAGCTAAGGTTAACGTCAGTTTCCTCACTCGAAAGCGATGTCAGTGACGGGCGAGCCCAGGATTTGAACCCGCACCTACTGACCAGCCAGTGGCGAATATATATATATATATATATATATATACAGGCCTATATATACATATATATATAGGCCTATATATATATATATATATATATATATATATATATATATATATATATGCATGTATATATATATTATATAAATATTATTGTATATATATATATATTATATATATATATAAGTATATATATATATATATATATATATATATATATATGTACATAGCGATCAGAATGTGCGGATTTCAAATCCTGGTCTAAACTGATATCGAGGGAAGAAACTGACTTTAACATTAGCTTACAGCATTTATATATAGACCTACTATACACATATAGTTTATATATTTTATGTATTAATATAGCTTAGATTATATATACTCATTTATATATATATATATATATATATATATATATATATATATATATATAAGTAATATATAATGTACTAATCCTGGACCACCTATGAACCCAATGACCTCATTCATTTCATTCGGGGGTCTCATTACATTCGCCCCCTCATTTCATTCATTCGGCCACTGAGTTCATAGGTAATCCAGGACCAGTACATTATATATTACTCTCATAATAACATGCAAAGATATATATATATATATATATATATATATATATATATATATATATATATATGTATACAATTACTTGATCACTCTTATAGTTTAAATTGTTCCTGGATCACCTTTCTTCTCAGTAATCTCATTATCTTACATTTTTGTCAATTATTTTAAAAGAATAACTTTATGGATATGTTCTGTGATTAACTGCATTCCATGCATTCCCTCGTCTAGGTACCTATTCTACAGAATGCGTACTGTTGCACTCAACCTTTGCAAATTTACAGCATCTGTGTTACATCTTCATTGTGTTAAGCTCTTAAAATACACCGCGGGATAATTGGTTGGTGATAACATAAAACTGCAGAAATTAGTTAGAGAAGCGATCTCAACTTGCAGTATATATTAATGTCACCGACACTTTATAAAAACAGAACGGCAAAATAACTCAGATAAAGTTATATTATAAACTTTTAGTGTTTTTTATTAACAAAATTTATAAGCACCATGGTCCCTCTATATCTACTTAATCTAAGAATAAAAGTTTAACGCCGGTTTCCTTATCCAAAGCTGATGTCAGGGACGTCATATTCGGCTATAGTATAAAAATATAGGCTTATATTCAAAATCCATATGGCAGCGTATATATTTCATTATCATTAACTCTAACAATACGCCTCTTATCAAACTGAAAACTCCATTGTTTTATCATCTCTTTAGTATATATCTGGCTATTTTTTAAACGGAACTTTATAATATTCGAAAGATCTCTTATAAATCTACAAGTACATTTCCAATGAGTCTACAGTATTTAATACTGTATTGTTAAGTAATAGTTACTTTCATTGAACTTTCTTTTTAATATCCTCCATCTGCTCAATCAGATCTTTAATAATTTTTTGATGTTCCACAAGTTGTGTATCATGTTGGTCAAGTTTCTCCCTAAGATCATTGTTATCCTTTGTTAGGCGCCTTACTTCCTCCCTAAGATCATGGTTATCCCTGTTGAGACGTTCTACTTCCTTTTCAAGAAGTTTAGCTCTGCCTTTTTCACTACTTAATTGTTCTCTTAAGGCATCCAGCTCCCTACCGTGACCCTCCAACACCAAATTCTGCATATTCTTCGTGTTGTTACCAGTTGAATGCGAGGAGAGGTTAGCGGGAGGGGAGGATGAGCCCTGAACAATCATGTGAAGCCCCCTCCCCCTTGACTTGGTGTTTGAGTGCTCTTTGAGTTTTGTCAGCAATTCAGCAAGTTGGCGCTGTATATTTTCTTCTTCGTCTGATGAATTATCAGAACCGCGGGGCACCAAAGTAAGTTCACGGGGCATGATAGAAACTGTATAGAATCCTAAAACAAATATGGTATGTCATATTTATATTGCAGTTAGTTGTACAGACGCTAAAATGATTAAGGTAATGTTTTGAAGCTCAAGTAATTTAAAATAAAGCAATGAAAATTATTCAAATCAATTACTAAGAGAGTTTAAAGAAATAAGGATGATTAAAAATATGCTGTGATATTTATACTAGGGTTCTAGGGTATAGGAGCTACTTAATAATTTAAAATAAAGTAATAATGATTCAAATCAATTAAAGAAAACTTTAAAGAAATTTAATATCAAAATATACTTACCTTGCGTAATGACACGTCCAACTTCTATCAAGCTCAAACACCAAATACGCAACTTCTCAAAAACTTCTAGATATGCTGAAATTGTTTATAGCAACAGCCATGACAACAGTACAACTTTCCTGAACCACGTCGTCCACGCTCGAGTGATCAAGTATGGACTAGCATTAATTATTAGTCCACTTTAATTAGCTCACCCACATACACCTGTACACATTAGAACTGCTCAAAAATTTTCTAAAAGATTTTTTACTGCTCAAAATGAGCAAATGTTTGAGCACCTATATATATAGACAACAGCTACATTGCGTAATATTGTGCAATCACGCTGCGCAATTTTATTCAATATTTTGTAACTAGCAATAGACCTACTTTCTATTCAGACAACGAATACTTCGTTAGTAGGCCTATAAATCACTTAAAACGGACTCCGTATTAAAATTTTAATCCGTAACAAGTCTGCACAGGCATTACTTACCTAAGCACTTTCTATTGAGCAGCGGCTTATGTAAATTCTGAACTGGTATCCATTCGTTAAACTTAACGCTATAGACCACCCACTTAACTAAGGCATGTTCAGCATTAGTAATTGTTTTCTTTCTTAGTGCTTTCTCAATCCTGTATATTTGTTGTTTAGTTAACCTTTTGATGCTGGACAAAGTCCAGGTAAACCTCTGGTTTACGATGCATTATCCGGTTTATCTTTATTCTCTCATACATAATATGTTTTAAAGTTTCTAGCCATTAAGACTGCTCGCAAATTTAGTTAAAATATTTTCGTTTGAACAAATGCTGCTCAAAAATTTTCTAAAAGATTTTTCACTGCTCAAAATGAGCAAAATTTTGAGCACTTATATATATAGACAATCGCTAATTGAAGCCATCTGCTTCTCATTAAGTTATAAACGCTCGACCATCCCCGGTTACTTATCTCTTTCTAGGGAACTGCCTGGCATATTGTTTCTATTATTATTATATATTACTTACATTGTAATAATATACCCTGATCAAAACTTTATTAACAGAAATCTAATAGTATTAGATGACTTGCTTTAGTTAATTTAATTGAAATTGCTACTTCCTAGTAGCTTCTCATATAGTTCAGTCATTTATCGAGAATGTATCACAGAATTGGTGTTGATAACTATATCTAGACTTTTAGTAAATATCCATTCATTAAACTTATCACTATAACCCATCACTGTCAATTATAGCGAAATTAAGCAAAAACTAGCTGTACTTAAGGAATATATGCTGCGAGATCAGGCTTTCTGGGAGTAGTAATTTTGCTAATTACTTAGTATATATTAATATTACAGAAAGTATCCAACTACTCGAGGTGCTGTACTCAAATAGTTCTATTCATGATTTATATAATATTTTAGAATATCTTATTTGAGCATGTCAGCTACTATACAACCTCTGATAATAATTCTTCACTCAAATATATAAATCCTAAATCAATAAGCAATAAATTCTTTTGAATCAATAATTCTTTCATATTGGTATTCTTTATCATAGGACTTATACTGTTTACAAATTTCCTGTATCTCCTACGAAGAGTTCCTTTCTCTGGTGTAAAAACTAGATTTTCTTTCACAAGATTTCTCTTTAAATCAATAAACTCATCCTCAAATAGTTCTTCAATGACTCTAATTATAACAACTTGTAAGTCTTTTATATGTGTAAAATATTCAAATTCATTAACAACATCCTTTCCATCATAAACTTCATTAAGAACAGTGGATAGGCTGACAACTAATGTATACATTCTGTTAAAATATGCGGCATATTTCTGAAGATTTGGATTTCTACTTATTATGATAGATACAACATTTGCAATTTTCACCAAATTTTCTAAACTTATCTCGTGAGTTTTCCTTGTAACTTTTAAATAAAGTTTATTAATTACATCAAGGCTATTATCAGGAAACTGAATATTGGATATATTATTAAAATTCATATCAAGTTTTCCATCACCCGTTTTGTTCAACTTCAATCCAACCTGTGCATCTACATAATCCTTCGTAGCACAATCTTGACTATCTACAGGGTTTTTAACATTTATCAGCTTATTACTTTTCATATTTAATTCACCTCCCTCGTTACTTTAAGACCATTAGCCATTAAACCATTAGCAGATAGGCTTAGCATATTATTGATATTAGGATCTAGCTTTACCGATAGTGAATCGTTTTTAGAACTAAGTCCTCCATATGACAACAGTTTTATATTAGATTCTAGCTTTTTAGATTGTCTACCAAATAGATCTACAGTGTTCATTTATTACTATAAAAATTCTTTTATAATATCATTTGATTCCTTTTCTGTTAAATCTCCGTTACACTTCATCACATAATTCATTTGTTGTTTCAATCTTTCTAACCTAGATATCATATTATTTAATTCCGCTTTCCTACTTTTTAGATTAAATTTAGTTGATATAGCTGTTGATAAGGCTCCAACAGCTGATAATGTAGTAATGATTACTGTAGGAAGTAATGGCAATGCAAATACTCCAGATATTGTAGTTGTTACTGTTGAAACAGTTAATGATGTAACTATTGTTATACCATATGCTACTTGAACTATTTTTCTCTTTCTTTTCAAATTTTTGATTTTAGCTTCACAATCTTCTAGCTTATCACTCAAAAATTGTTTTACGTTATTCGTCATTCTATTTAACTAAAGATAAAATTAAATCTTTATAATCGGATCCTTCACTTAAACGTTTCAGTACAATCAGACACCATTTACCGCAATTCTGATCTATCAATCCTTGCAATTGAAATGTAGAGTACAAAATAGGTGATCCTAAATACTCAATTACTTCTTTTGGTGGAGGTAAACCAAAACTGTTAAAATAATATTTTTCATTATTAATTTTAAACCAACAAGTCCAATGACTACCACTTTCACTAGATAAATTTAAGTTTAATATTCCACATTCAATTTGATATCGTTTCAATTTCTTCAATTCATCTCTCATATAACAACCCCTAAACTTTTTTATTTGTAACATTTTTGAATAATTCTCAATTTCAATATTACTAAGAGCCCTATCAGGAATACTATCCATTTATTGGTTATAATCTTAACCCTTTTCCCTTTGATCTACCTTTTCCTGTCTTTAATTGATCCTCAAGCGCTCTATTATGTCTTGCAGTTTCTTTATCAGCTTGACTTTGTTGAACTCTTGATGCAACAGTTCCTGCAACTGTACTTACTCCTCCCAAAGCAGCAGCAATAATAGGAATTAATACTGCTAAAGGTAAAAGCCCCCCTTTCTTTATTTTATTACTTATAAATTTTAATTGTGCTGAAGAAAACTTTAAATCATGAACATTACCATCATGCAATTTATTTATTTGAGTTGCAGTTAATGGTAAATTATATCCATGTTGGTTCATATCTGTTTTACTTAATCTCAAAGTAACTTCTGTATTGCCTTTAATCGCAATAGCAATTTTCTCTATCTGGCTTTTAGTCAAGGTAAACTTTGTTTGATAATAAGTCATTTATTTAGATAAAAATTTAATATCTGATATATTGTTTACTACCATCTGATTCTATCGACCAAATTCTATCATGATATACAACTGCATAAGCTGTAGTATTTGCGGGAGCATTTGCACTAAACTTAAAAGTTACTCTGATATCTACAACAGTATTTTTAAGTCTCTCAGACTGTTTCGATACATCAAATACGTATAACCTAAACAACTTCTTATAAGCTTGATACGATATACAATCATTCTCTTCTTCATCTTCAGAATAACTTTTCTTAAATTCTTTAAACGAATTATAAAATTGAGCATACTGATTACTGTCATAATTAGTTATATAATCATTGCTAGGATATCTTTCACTATTCAATTCAACATAAGCATTAATTACTTGCACATTAGCATTGAATATAGCATAATTAGTTTCTGCTTGATTAGCTGCTGGAGATTGAAAGCCTACAACGATATACCTAGGTTTTTCGATACCTGAAGCTATAGATAATCTCCAAGCAAATTCAGTAGCTTGGGGAACAATAGTGTTCTCAGATTTCTTGTTCATAAAACAAAGCGGAAACGATTCTTTTTCTTAATGTAATCATTTAAAATTCCTCTTTCTTCTAAACTTACTGTAACTACTGGAATATGCCATTGTATCTTAGTTAAGTTTACTCTACCTGCATTAGCAACTCCACCATTTCGTATTATTGCCTGAGTATCAGTTTGTCTAGGAAAAACAATCGAATGCTTACATCCATAAATAATCTTTCTATATTGTTTACAGAAATTAAATATAAATTCTAAAGGAATTTTGAATGCAAATGATCCAGATGTATAATTTCTTCTTTCTTCAAATCCCTTATTTTGATTGATCATTCCATCTGTTAATCTAATAACAGTTGTTTGTAAAGAAGTTAATATATTAGCAGCAGTATTTCCTGGAATATCTCCTGCTACTAAATTCACAATTTCACTCAAAGTTTGAGGTGTTCCATTTACCAGAATCTAAGCTCCAACATTGATCCATTCCATTGAAACTATTACTTTTAGTTAATAATGCATCTATTGTTGTAGTATGACCTGGATATTGAAATCTCTCAACTTCATGATCTCCTATATGATATCTTGCTTCGCTAAATAGATACATCATAGCATTATTTTGTAATGCTACTAAACTATTTGCAGCATAAGGTTGATTAGTAGTAGAATCTTGTAATTGTCCTTCAATGTAAAGAAAACTCTTACAAGGTAATGACCAGATATCTTCACTTAAAATTTGAATTCTAATTTCTTGTCCATTGGCATTAAGTGCAGTTCCTTGAGATGGATCATAAACTCTATATTGAAATTTTTCTACAGATTCATCATAATTAAAAGATTTTTCAAGCTCCAGATACGACTCCTTTACTTTCTCCATTTATTAATGAAAAAACTAAACGTAAGCAAAGCCAGTTCCAATTTTAAATTGATTAATTCTATCAACAATATTTTGTAACTCAGGTTTTCTTTTATTCCTTATCTCTTGAACAATTGCTTTTGTTGAATCAGCAAACTTTACAGTGTTTGCTATTGCTTCTGTTGGAGAGTTAATACCAATGTCTTTAGGTAAAGATAAAACTTTTAAAATATCTACAAAACCTTTACCACTTACATATTCTCTATTTCTACAATGACAATAACCCTTTCCACATATTACTTTTCTACTTTCTCTCCTCTTTAGCTTGAGGCCCATTTATTAATCATTAATTTATAATTATATATATATTTTTTCGCTTAATTTTGTACATCCTGAGTAATAACCTTATTTTACGCTTCTAATATGAAATCTACATGTAATATTCTCTCCTCTAAAATCTATAGGTCTTCCATCTTGATCTGTTATCCAAATACTAAATTCACTCAATGTTTTTCTATTCAATGGTAAATAAACAAGATTAACTGGAGATTCTACAATTCTAAAACCTGGTTGCACCTTAGGTCCAAATGAATATAAAACTGGAGATGATATTCCATTAACAAACGATTCAGTTATACAATCGCAATTAACAAATATACTGTTGAACTCGATAATGTTAACAATATATTGTGATTCATTGCGTCCTTCTGATAAAATTATATCATCAAAACCTAATATACTTCTCAGTGAATTAGGTATTGTGAAATCAACTTTATAGTGTGAATTTGTTATATCAATAATCGATTTCATAGTTGAAGTATTAGGTGATAAAGTTATGTAATAAGCATTACTAGCAGAATCCCAGTCTCCATTTAGTTTCATCAACCTTTGAATCTCATCATTTATTGCTTCTATTTGATATGCTCCAATTTCAATAGTTATTAATTTCCAAGTATTTCCACCATCAACTGAATACTTAAAATTATTATTTGCTAGTGTAATATTTGCAAAACTATACCAGGTCTCTAAATTTACAAGTGCAATTTCTAGATCATAATCATTAAGAATAATAGGATTAGGAAATTTAATAGTATAAACTTCGGCTGAATTATCATAGGATATCAGAATAGATTTAGATATAGATTTTTTCTGAAAGTAAGCAGAAATGGGTTCAAGGAGACTAATTATTTTCTGTTCCATTTATTATTATTTAATTTTGCGTATAATGTTTCTTAGTTGTTTCTTAGTTATTATTCCTTTATTGAATAAAATATCTAAAATAGCATTAATTTCATTAAACATACTTTTATTTCCTGCCGAATATTCCCCAATCAATAGATTTAATCTTTCTTTTAAGGTATCTACATTATCTGATAGAATTATTGTATTTAGTCCATTACCAATCACTTGAACATCTTTATCCAATTCATTCAATCTATTTAGTTTTTTAAGCACGCTGTGTAACTTTTTACCTATTGTTTGATGTTGCCTGTAATCTAATCCCGAATCAATGCATATTGTTAAATAATTATTTAAATCTTTATCTAATATTCTTTCATCTAAATTGGGATTAACTCTATTCAGCAATAACTCTAAACCTTGTGTAAGAATATATTCTTTGTCTGCAATTTTAATTTTGTTATCTTTGAATAGAACATTGTAGTTACCAAATTTTACAGTATCAGGATCATTTTCTTCGTAATAAAAGATAGGTGAAACAGTTACGATTCCATGTTTACCTTTATTATTTATTCCAGGATTTCTTTTCATTAAACTAACCATTACTTCTTTATACATTTTATTATCACTTGGACTTTCCTGAAATACAGAATCTGTGTAAGTAGGTAATTGTACATCTTCTTCCTCCTCATATTCTGTGGCTTTAAT
Organism: Enchytraeus crypticus; assembly: GCA_905160935.1. Lineage (NCBI taxonomy): Eukaryota > Metazoa > Annelida > Clitellata > Enchytraeida > Enchytraeidae > Enchytraeus > Enchytraeus crypticus. The sequence goes on along the minus strand of CAJHZI010000473.1, from coordinate 494,313 downwards.
CTTTTCTTGTATCCCATAATATTGTACGAGTGTTCTTAGATCATCGTCATTGAGATGATTTAAAGGTTCTAGTGTTTTTCTATCTTGTTCATTAAGATTCTGTATACCATCAGGATGCATAATTTTCTTAACTAATTCTGGATAGTTATTTAATTTGTTAATTAATTCTGCTAATAATGGTTGTTTAGCTATTGCGCTGATAATATCTAAACCTTGTTGTCTAGTTTCTTCCTTACATCTCACTAAACCTCTAATAATATCTGCAAGTAATCGTGATGATCTATCATGTTTACCTTGTAAATCTGTTAACAATTGTTGAAACAAATCATCCGTTCTTGTAATCTGCTTACTGATAGTTAACTGTTGTGTATCTGTAATAGGTTTGTAGATTTCTTTTAGCTCTGTTTGTACATTTTGTTTAGCAATAACTTCATCATCAAATCTTTTCTTTAATTTTCTATTTTGAGTGGATACCTTCTTGAGCAATTCTTGATTTTCTCCATTCATCAACTCTTCTTTAAACCTTACTAATGAACTCATTTATTAACTATATTTTTAAAATGATGATAAGTTCAATTCTTGCTTGTAAAAAGATCCGATAATATCTTCTCCGTTTAAATCTTTTATTTTATATGTTATAGGAGATGTTTTGATAATTTGAGATATAGTAAATATTTCTTCAGTCCAATTTGTTTCGTAACCTTTTGAAAATAATTTTTTATATTTATAAATTCTAACTCTATCACCTATTTTAAATTTTGGTTTCTCTTTAGTAGGTTGTGGTATGTAATTAATTTTGTGTTCATTTTCCAACTTTGATCCTTCAGTTGGAGTCATTTTGATTGCAGAATGAATTGTATTATTATATTCATGAATCAGTTTAGGTAAAGCATCTAAATATTTATTACTTCCTATTTCAGTAAAATATCTCCACATCTTTTCTTTAATAGTTCTATTAAATCTTTCAATAACAACAGCCTTACCTTCATTGAACGTTTGATATAACTCTATTTCATTATCAGTTAAGAATTTCTTAAATTCTTTGTTAATAAATTCCTTTCCTGCATCAGTCCATAATTTTTTAGGTTTTCTTTCTTGGAATAACTGTTGAAATAATTCAATCATTTGTTTACCTGTCTTAACTTTTATCGGTATTGCCCAACCAAATTTAGAGAATACATCTATTACAGTGAGAATGTAATTAAATCCTTTATTTTGCTTTGCGTATTGTCTCATATCAACTAAATCTGCTGACCATATATCATCTATATTATACACTATAACTTTTCTTCGTTTAAATTTCTTTATTATGGGTTTGTGTAATTCTTTAGCTTCTTCGATTTTGTTTTTTTTAATATTCCTAAACCTAATTTATATTTTGCAGCTATAATTGGTTTAATAACTGCTTTACCTAATTTTTCATTAAAATTCAAATCTTTAAGGTTATCAAGTTCTTGTAACATCTTCTTATCTGCTTCACGTCTAGTTCCCTTTCCTAAATCAGAATCTCTATAAGCTAAATCATGTTTTAAACAAACTTCATCAACTTTATTTATAGGCTTTGACCATTCTTTTGATGTGTCATCAGGATTTAATCTTTCCTCCAGCTTTGTATTGGGACCACAGAATGAATATTTTTTACCCTTCAGGGTTCTTAAATGAAATTCAGTAGGTATTTTAGAAATTACAGATGAAACGATATCACCTCCAGTTGTAGATTTGGATATAAATCTATTCTTTTTAGATCCACAAATTTCACATTTTCCTTTAAGTATTGGTTTATTATTTTTAGTTACAGATTCAATTAAGTTTAAAGTTGAAGTTTTACTTTTACATTTTAGACAATATATTTCCATTTAGTAAAGTAAAAAATTCCCATTGTTAATTTAATCGAATATATGATGAACTTGGATTATATCCAGAAATCTGAGCGTATGTGTATTTAGAATTTTTTCTAACAGTGAATGAGAATTTATCTTTAGGAGAATATTCAGAAATGTATGCAGCTATTAATTTAGTTGCGAACATTTCAAATTCTTCATCGTTAAGGATGTGTGTACATCTGATAATATAAGTATCTCCAAATTTAGTATTTATGGGCTTGTATCCAAGTACAAAATAGGAATGATCAATAGCTAAATCAGCAAGCTTCAGAAGTTGTGCGTCCATTTATTATGTGAAAGATTATATAAAAGCTTTTTTATGACGCTTCGATTTAAGATGTTTGGCATGACTAGAGCTTAACATTGTTAGGTTGCAAGATGTACAAGTTTTTGTAGCTCTACGTATTCTATCTATAGGTTGTGATATTATATTTTCAACTAACTGTACAGGATTTTCAAGTTCCAATTGAAATCTATATTTTTCATTGAGATTTGATTTAGATTTATCAATAACTAAATATCCATATTTCTTCGACCATGCTTGTTCACATAACTGTCTAAATTTATTAATATCTTTAAAATCAACGCTTGCTCCAGAATCTCTATATAAATGATCGGTGTCTGTGGGATCTAGATTGAATAAGATTAGAAAGTTAGAATTTGATCTAATTGTATGTCTAGGTAAATGATAATAATTTTGAGAAATGTAAATACAGTCGATATTATTATGTCTGCTTCTAGTAAAAAATGCACCAGGTGCCGATTGATTCTTATCAGTCATAATATCGTCAAATATTATAAGATTTTTATTCTCCTTATCAAACTCTTTAGGATCAGGAATATCATTTGGATCTTCATAATATTCACAGGAAATATCTCCTTTCTCCTCATCTTCTAAATCATATGCAAGTCCTGTTGCTATAACTTCCGGTTTTTCATCGAGTTCATTAATCATTGAATTATGCATTAGGATTTCTGTTAAATCAGACTTTGGTAATTTATTATCAAAGCCAGCTTTTAGTATTTGATATTCCGTTTGATGAAGGGATCTTCCAAATACATATAGTTTATTGTAATCTAACATATCTTCCTGAAGTAGCATCCGCATAAGTAAAGCCGTTTTCCCGGAACCTGATTGTCCGATTATTAAGCATCGGAATGACTCCGGAAATATATCTGAATGCTTCTTACTCTTCTTAGATATCCAGTAATACTTCGCTTCCATTTATCTGTATAAACTCCACTTAAAAATATTTCAATTAAATATTTACCTATTAAATGAAAGTGGAGTTTGGAAAGCAAAATATACTTGGTTCAAGATTTAGTGGTGGATCAGGATTTACACCTCATAAATTTACAGAACCTCCAGTTGTTATTTGTCAGTTAGTAAGATCAGCTCGATATGGTCAGGATTGGGCTCTGCATATTAACCCGTGTAATATTACAAAGGATGGTTTTCAATATTTTGTAGAAGGTCATTATAAACCTGGAGATCAATGTCATTGGGTGGCTATTGGTAATTAGTATATCTTTACCTGCTGTTAACAGTTATCATAATAATATCATAATAATAATAAAATAATAAAAATAATAATATTATAATAAATAAATAATAATAATAATCAATGTCACTGGATAGCTATTGGTGATTAGTATATCTTTTAAACAACATCATACTCGTCCTTAAAAATCTATCAACACCACAGTAACCATCACAGTATCTACAATTACAGTATCTACATGGCTCAGAGCATCTTCCAACACAGTCACCACCACAGTGTACACATACACATAGCTCAAAGCATCTTCCAACACAGTCACCACCACAGTGTACACATACTTCTGTATTGCTCTTGTAGCGTCTACCACCACAGTGTACACATACTTCTTCTGTATCGGATCCACCCCTACAGTGTACACATACTTCTTCTTCATCGTACTCCTTTGAAAATAATGTGTATTTAACACATATGGAGTACGTAAAAGGTATAAGAGATACAGTTTTCCTAAGTCTATTAAAGTCTATTCCATCAAGCAGTATATGTTTGATTATTTTTAAATCATCTCTAAAAATCCTCATCCGTAATAATTCACCACACAACTTATTGATCAATACGTAAGTATCATCAGTAATGTTACTATGTTTAATTCCTCTGCAGAGTGTAGCTTCCAAACATTTTAAAACTGGTGATTTTAAAAATGATTTTTTTTCAGAAGGTTCCATACCCTCTAATTTTTCTAAAGTTGTATCTAGCACCTTTCTCAGAGCCATATCTTGTAGTCGATTCATTGTTCCTTTCATTTATTAGAGGATTCTATATATGAAAGAAAATTTTTCAAATGTAGTTTTGTTTTAATATGATCTGAGTAATTGTATAGTGTCATGGTTTTATCACATATTTCACAGTAATACTTTTTAGCAGCATATTTTTTATAAGCTTTTAACTTTGCTTCGTTTCTCTCTTCCTCTGTATCATACTTTTTAACTCTTTTAGTCAAATCACCTGTTAGAGTAGATCCACTCATTTATTTAGTAATTAATTGTTTGAAAGAATTCTTTCTTTAATGTAAAGTTTTCCCTAACAAAAGATAGTTTTCAATATTTTGTAGAAGGTTATAAACCTGGAGATCAATGTCATTGGAAATTAGCAAAACGGAATAGATTCAACTGCATTTAGATAATATCTCTTAGAATCAAATGATGATAGACCAATCTTATTTACATCGATCGTATATATGTCATGATTTATGCTTTTAAAAGTTTGAAATTTATGCTTCGTGTTTATACCATTGAATAGACATTTGGAATAATCATCAAAGGTTATATTCTTTTTAACTACACATGTTTTAATACCTTTAGCTTTCTTTTCTTCTTTCTCTTCTAAATGTATTCTATGTGCGTACATTTTGGATCTTAAATGAATCCTTTCTATCATAATATTTCCATTACATTCGTCTTTAAATTTACCAACTACCTTTTTATTTTTATCTGAATAAAGAATATGGTCTTTAGGATAATCTGAAAAATCGAATAAATCGTCATTCTCTTTCATTATTCTATATATATTTGAATCCTTAATATGCAACACAAATGAATCCGTATCTGTGTATGTAAGCTTTACATCTTTAAATATCTGTTGTAGCTTATTATAGTAAAAGTCATACATTAGATGTTTGGATAATTCCAATACACAAAATCCTATGTAAATTGGTTTATTAAATACAATTTTATGTTTCCTCATGTGTATTGCAACTAGATCTCTATTGAATATTTTTAAATAGTTATATGTTGGTTTCTTTATATAATATTTTGCTTGATCCCAATTATCGCATAATTTTATATCAATTCTGTTTCTTATAGCTTCCATAGTTTTTCCAAACATAGCATTATTCATTAATTTATAAAAGTTCTTCTCGAAATCATTAGTAGCTTTTTTCCGTAATTCTGTATTGAAGTCTATGTATTTCTTAAGCCAATCGGATTGTTTGAATGATATTGCCTCATTAATTTTAAATTCAGTACCTAATTTGTAATACAGTAGCAATGTTTTAATATGAATTGTGTATTTTGTTTTATCTGTAAAATCTAAAATTAATTTTTCAGTTTCAATATATGATTCTTTCTTTAGCTGCTTTTTAGAATATTCCGAAAGAGCATCTTTACTAATTTTCTTTGTTTCTGGAGCTAAAGGATAGTTTTCAAAATTACTTGTTTTAGGAGTTTTTAGTTCCACTGATAGTATATATCCCATTTCTTCATCTCCTGTAATTTTGTTATTGCGTATTTGTGAATCTAAATTTAGCAATTCTTCGTTATCTAACCATTTAAAATCTGAATGTGGTAACTTTTGACTCATTGAATCTCCATATAAATTATTGCAATCAATATAAAGCAACCATTCTTGATTTGGGTCGCTTTCTTTAATATTTGGATTAGTTGTATAGTTTTTACCTTCAACATTTACATATCTGTCACCTGTAACACCGCTAATTCCTCCTCTAATTCCATGTTCAATCATTTGAAGCATTGTGTAGTCAGTTAGTAATTCTAGATTAATATTAGTGTATTTTAAACATGAATCAAATGTTAGACCTGGTGTTGTATAATAATAACAAGGATCTAAATCATACGATTTTAAACTATTATTTCTAAATTCTTCAAACACATCAGCTAGTGCTAAAACATCAATTTTTAAATATAGATCTGAATATTTACCGAGATTAACATCATCAATTGAATTCCAAACTTTTAAATATTGATTATATTCTTGATCTGATATGTTTTTTAAGTTTAATTCATCATAGAACTCTTCTCTTGAAATTATCTGATTATGTTTAAACTTCTCGAAGGAGTCTGTGAATGAATAAGGGTATATTCCTTTAATTCTTGGTTTATTTTCAGATTTTTTAAATTTCTTGAACTTTACATTAAATTCACTATCAACAATTGCTTCTGTTTTTTCAACATCTATATTTTCTTCCCAAAATATCACATCTTGTTCTTCTTTAGTTGTGAATTTAAGTAGATTTTTAAATAGCATTTTATCTTTCTTCAGAAGATTTGATGAAAGTTCATCCAGTGATTCTGACAAAAATCTGTAGGAATCTAGAAATCTCAGTTCATAATCTGTTTTCCCTATTTTATATATTTTTGAGAATGAAATATATTTTTCTTCGGTATTAGGTATTAATTTGAGATCTCCTTTACCAAATTTATTTAGTAAATGTACCACATGATGTGCATCGTAATTGCTTAAATTATGGAAGAAAATTGGTATAAACGTATTTGATTTTCTTTTAAAATTACAAGTTGTATGAGCAGCTCCTACATATTTTCCAGTTAGATGATCATGATCTATCACTTTTTGATTTGGATTCCAAATGTTTCCATTACTAGATATTTCTGATGTATAATTAAATGGTTTATTACATAACCAACATGTTGTGGATGAATTGTAAATTTCCATTTCCTCTATAGTCAAATATGGTTTGGGATATTTTTGAAGCATACTATGATATTCTCGAACTGTTTCTTTGATTGATTCAACAAACTCATCCACATTATGAAATGAAACAAATCTATTAATAACTCCAACACTACAATATCCACCAGATGATACAATATGCTTCTTCGTTACTTTCTCTATAACTGATTCGAAATCACCATAAATTGCTAAGTGATGTCTAAATTTATTTGAATACTTCTTAAAATTTAATGTCTTATTTTCTTCAGTTGGCATAATACATTGTGAATTTCCAGTTGTACAGTAGAAGAGATGTTTATCATATGCCCTTTGATTTGTATAACCAATCATACATCTTTTACAGATAGCAACATAATTATTCTTTGAATTTAATGCTTTATGAACTAGCTTTTTAAAATCCTTAATCCATGCGTAATGATATTGCTTTTTATGGTTATGAATTGTATCTTCACTCTCGATATATAATAAATCAACAACTCTTTCTGAATTTATTTTCGTGTTATATAGAGGGTAGAAGTATTCGTTTGTATCATCTTTTGTAATACGTTCTGTTTCAAATCCAAATACATTTATTGAGATGTTATTCATTTGTTCGAATTTATGTATATCCTTTATATGCATTGGAAAGTTTAAGCCAGATACATTTAATGTATTCCAATATGGTGTATATTTTGTTACTCTATCTGAATGATCACTTGCTGGATAAAGAGCAGATAATATAGCCCAAATAAAACAATATTGATCTGTATTTTTAACATTTATAACTGCCTTTTTATCCTTAATATATTTTGGTAAATCAATGTAGGAGGATCCTTGCATATTTGTATTTTTAACTACTGTAATTTCAATCATTTCATAATTTTGAAGCACAGATACACTATCATCTACATTTAATCCTTCTACCCTATTTTCAATTTTTCCGAACTGTTCTCTAATTAAACCGTGTAAATTATTCATTTCGTTAGCATTTATAGTTATATTCTTATTGCAGAAACGATGATTAATTGTATTATTATACTTGGGTTTAAATAGTAGTGTTTCAACAGCCATGCGAAATTTGACTGATTTAAATTTTCTTAATTTATCTTGGAGTGCTAATATTATTCCACCTGTTGCTCTATTCCGTATATCAGCTAAATTCTCATTGTTATTAGTAAAAGTAATATTGATTATATTACTATTCAATGCTTCTTCAGTTACACCATGCTTTCTAATATATCTCTCATGTTTGATTTTCTTCGTATCTAATTTGCTAGAATATCTTAATTGTTTATATTTCTCTTTAATTCCTTTTTGTTCTGCTTTAGATTTTCTTTCAATTTTCTCATATTTCTTAAGAGATTGTTTAAGCTCTTTCTTGTTACGTTTAATTCTCTTATTTAACATCTTGCTATTTCTCAATAGAGATCTGTAATTAGAATCAAGATTAATGAATTCATCGTAATCATTACTCAGAGTACTCGCCATTTATTAAAGAAAAGATTATATAAAAGAATTTTCCTGAACAATTGAATTTGAATTTCTAATACCAGCCATACGTTTTGAAGCGCACTCTTTACACTTTTTTAAATAAGGCCTTTCCATTTTGTAGATATCAACTAGTTCTTTACACTCTTTACATCTTTTCACTCCACCTCTAGAAATTTCATCACAGCATAGACACATTTGTTTATCTTTCAAAAAGTAGTATTCGTTTATGGATGTAGCAAAGCAGATTGAACAACAGTTGCATGAATCTTTGAGATTATTATAATCATTTTCTTTGCGATGTTTTCTTTCAATTTTAATTTTATGAGATTTAGAATAGATATGCTTATTCATGTTGTTTTCATTAATTGAATAACCGCATTCGCATTTCACTTTAGTACTCGCCATTTATTAGGTAGAATTGTACATAAAAGAAATGCATATAAATATTCTTTAGAAGAAAGTTCACAATGTGAGCAAAAAGGCGGAGCTACCAATTGATTGACATCAATGATAAAGCGTGGGATATAATTTTCCTTTTTTTGTTCAAAAAGTCAGTCAATATTAGTAAATATATCTACATGAAGACCTACAATAATTAACTTAATTATTATAATTATTAACACTATAATTAAAAGAAAAGAGGAAAAGAGGAAAATGTAGATTTTTTTAGGTCAGTAATATATAATGTACTAATCCTGGATTACCTATGAACTCAGTGGCCGAATGAATGAAATGAGGGGGCGAATGTAATGAGACCCCGAATGAAATGAATGAGGTCATTGGGGGCATAGGTGGTCCAGGATTAGTACATTATATATTACTTATATATATATATTAATATAATTCAGATGCCACTCTCTCCCAGCAAGGGTACGGAACCCAATTGTCTAGCCGCAGTTGATTGATATAGATTTCGATTGAAATCGCATAAGTTTGCATTTCCTCTTTTACATTGTATGCAGCTGTTTAAGAAACAATCCGCATCTGATATACTTGATAATAATGTACATTGGAAATACCGCATATGTAAAATTTTTTAGCAATTTCATAACTTACATATTGTAGTCTTAGTACTTCCTTACATCGAGTCTCTAAAATATCTTTTGAATTTCCCAAACAGTAGGTGAACCATTCTGAAGCTTCAACAGTTTTTCTAGACGTAGGTAGGAAAGGGATTACAGTCAGTTTATTGGATAACTTTCGATTTGGAACATCACAGTGTATCAGAAAAACGCAGGTGAAGACACTGGACCCCTCAAGAGCTTTTGTTGAAGAGGGTTGAAGAGTTGTTTTGTGTGTTTTGTTGTCTCGTTGTTGCTGTTATATTGTCCTGTTGTTTCTGTTGTGCTATTGTATGCTTTTATGTGTTGTTATGTGCTGGTATATGTTGTTGTGTGCTACTATATGTTATTATGTGCTGTTATATGTTGCTATGTGCTGTTATATACAGTTATGCGTTGTTAAATACAGTTATATGCTGTTATAGATGCATACAGTTATGTGCTGTTAGGTGCTGTTATGTACTTTTATGTGTTGTTATGTATTGTCATGTGTTGTGTTGCTTTGTGTGTTGTCTTGTTGTTTCTTTTGTGGTGTACTGAGTTGTGCTGTTGTTGTTGTTGTGCTGTGATCTATGTTGTCCTGTTGTTGGTGTTGTAGTGTTATGCTGTGCTGTGTGTTGTTGCTGTTGTTGTTGTTGCTGTTGTTGTGTACTGTGTTGTGTTGTATGTTGTCTTGTTGGTGCTGTTATGCTGTTATGATGTTGTTAGTAACACATTCACCTTAAGCGCAACATAAAACAACGAGTTTTATTTAAAAACCACCTCGTCATTTGTATAATCCCCAAGTAAGATGGTATATCAAAAAGAACGTTATAGATGATTTAAAGGTCCACTCTTAAGTGGAGATGAGGAGGGAAACGGAAGAAAGCGATGACTGGAGGCGTTGTATACCATGGACCTGCCAGTAGGCAATGCACTAAGATAGTATATTCTATACGTATATTTTATATTCAATGTATATTCTAGAAACATTACTCTCTAAGCGGCCATTAAGCGGCAGAGAGAAACATTACTCTCTTCGTCATTAGAAGCTAAATCTGTACCTGGGTGTTGCGCAAGCCAACAATGATTAAATAGTAACAAAAAGTATTAATAAAATTAAATAATTTTTATGTAGTATGTGGCCTATAGGGAAGGACATAATAAATCACCAAAGTAGTCATAACTTTCCAAGATAAAGGCTACAATAAGATTTTGATAAAGATTTAGCATATGCGCTTTATAAATTTATTGATATACGAAATTGAGCAGGATGTGAAATGAAAAGGGTCACGTGCAGTAGACCTGCCACCTTGCAAAACACGAGATAGAGATAGAGTATACTATGTATACAAAGCACTAATATCATTTGCAGACTATGCATGCATTAAACTATCGTTTGCTCAAAACTACCAGAACTAAGTTACTATATTTAATTTTGACTGCTTAGATTAGACATCACCTAATATTCTTTAGTGCTGGACATTCACACACATAGAAATGCAGCAAATACAAGGCAATGCTAAGAAAATTAGAGTAGACGTGCGTATTGGAGATCTTTAACGAGCTCGGAACGATTGGATAGGTTTGGTAGTGTTTAAGTTATTCACATCCTCGTTTCTGCCACTACGGAATGTTTCAAGAGTCATCCTGAAGTTACGCTCAGCACTTAGTCCAAATGAACTCTTAGTTTCGAAGAGTCGAAGGCCTGGAAAGGACTTAATAGTAGACCATATTTGGAGTAAGATACAGTCAGATAATAATAATAATAATAACAATAATAATAGTAATAATAATAATAATAATATAGACAGTCAGATAATAATAATAATAATAACAATAATAATAGTAATAATAATAATAATAATATAATAATAATAAGCAAAAAAAGCTGGTAAAGCTAAGGTTAACGTCAGTTTCCTCACTCGAAAGCGATGTCAGTGACGGGCGAGCCCAGGATTTGAACCCGAACCTACTGATCCGCGGTCGAATATCTTACCGACTTCGCCACTGGCTCCAGCCAGTGATAATAATAATAATAATAATAATAAAGGTTTAACATCCATTTCATCATCCAAGAATGATGTCAGGGACGTCCCCACAACACACATCGCTACAGATCAATTCACCCAGTCCAATCTCCAAATGAAATGTGCTGAGGAGAAGTAAGGTCCTAAACTAAAGCCAGTCTGGTATAATAATAATATTGCACCTCTTCTAATAATAATATTAGATGGGGTGTTGCGACATTTAGATTTAAGTGTTATTTATTTTGGTAAATAAGCCAATTTAGTTAAAAGGGTAGGCTAAGATTTATATAATTTAATGAGTTTACTAATTGGACATCAAAAAAATGTGAGAACAAGAGACGTTGAGAAAGGGGACCTTGGCTAAGCTTATTGGCTTTGAACGTGACGTCATTACGTGATGTCATCATGTAACGTCATCCTGTAATGTCATCATGTGATGTCATCCTATGATGTCATTATTTGACGTCATCTTGTCATGTCATGAAGTGATCTTATCCAGTGATGACATCATGTGAAGTTATCATGTGATGTCACCATGTGACGTCATCCTGTGATCTCATCATGTGATTTCATAATGAATGTGATGTCACTATGTGATATCATTATATGATGTCATAATGTGACGTCGTCATGCAATTACAATTATATCTATTTTGGACTGCAACGGGTTGTCATACTCTTTCATACTCTGTCCTACCATTCTCTATATGAAAGTGAGAGAGTATCGGACAAATGAAACTGGTAATTACTTCAGAGTATAAAACATATTTTAATTTAGGCTGAATTCGCAGGATAATATATAGGAATCAGGATTAATATAAGCTTCAACTTAATATAGCAGTTAATCGAAATAGAATAAATACTCTAGCTTAAATATTGCAGCTAAGAAAGGAAATGTAAGTATATTCTCGGATAATTTGATGTGATACTCATCTGCTAATTTTGTAAAAAATATAAATATGTTGCATTTTTGGTACTTCATTTGAAGGAACGCTGAAAGGCAAAGTGATACATACTTGTATATATAAAATTTTCTTGTTGTGTACCGCGTTGTGACCGGGACTGAGAGACTAGAGAATAGAACAACCACTAACTGTACGTGTCTTCAGAGGTGATTGATCAAGAACTGGTGAAGGCAACGGGAAACCACCCCAGAAGCATTTTTATTTAAAAAACTATTGGCTATATAAAGTATGGATAAGGCTTTCTGAATGGAATAACTTTTTTATCGATGGAATGATCTACGCCGATGTGTGAAAGTAGACTCTGAGTACGAATACGAACTTGGGACCTGCTAATTCACAGAACACTAGAGAGAGAGAGAGAGAGAGAGAGAGAGAGAGAGAGAGAGAGAGAGAGAGAGAGATATGTAGAATACATGTGGAAAATATCATATCCAAGATTTCAATAGCGGCTACTGCAAGGCTCTTACACTCATATCACTAATGGGTTTCTATAACTCATCGTCTTCTTTCTCTGCTGAAACAAAACTCTAGTTTATGTTGCTACACGAACTAGTTGATTTATAGGACAAGTTTCATTAGTTAATTGACACATGAACTTTTGAATTCGAGCAATATTAATAAGAAACGATGTTCAGAATTAGAAAGAATACTGCAGCGACCACATGCATTTCACAGTTTACCGTTTACAGTTTAGTTCATTTAACTAAGTGTGCCTACTATTTCCAGTGGTATAAAACGTTCAACACAAATCAAAGAAACACAGGCTAAATCAGCATAAAGTAAAGAAAGTAAACGTGTGTGGTCGCTCAAGTTGCTCTATGCTCTTTATGTTAGTTTATGTTTCTTTGACTTTGCTGTGTGTCATTAATGCTGCCATGATATATATATATATATATATATATATATATATATATATATATATATATATATATATATACATGTTTTATTTTACAAAATTTCACAGATCTATCACGTCAATGAACATGTGACAAAAATTAAATAAACATTATCAAAATCTTGAATTCATTGAATCATCATTATCATGTCATTAATTGTGTGAATAAAGAATATATACCAGGCATGCTTTCTATCAACTTGTCCATTTGAACAATGACAAATTTTAGGAAGAGATTAAAGTATAGTTACAACATTAGAGCAAAATAAGTTAATAAGTTATAAATTTACGTCCATTACCTTGAGAACAATTTGAGAACAAAGACGTTATCGATCTCTTTGATTCGTAATTTTAGAGTTGTAATAATGAACTAAGCAAGAGATCTCAAATCCAAATCGCTTTTTAAGAGTCCTAGTAAAAAGTCTTTGTTGTGTAATTACTGTAATTTTCCTGATCAATCTCAATTGCTCGTCTACTAAAGAACAATGTTGATAAAACCACGTGTATGGTCAGTTTCGTTTCTCTAAAACAGATCAGTGAAGAGACGAATAGTGGATTGGCAAGATTTGACTTGCAGTGATTATATATAATAACAATCTTTCTCTTAGTGCACTGCCTTCCGGCAGGTCCATGGTATATAAAGCCTCCACTCTTCTCTGTCTTCCGCTTTCCTCTTCATGTCCACGTGTGAGTGGATCTTTAAACTATCTAACAATCATAATATCGGCCTGCCTCTGCCTCTATTTCCTTCCATTCAATGTCTAATATTCCTAAGCTCGACCTGCCTCTGCCTCTATTTCCTTACATTCAATTATAATGATATGATCTGATCATGCTACTGTTTAACTCACCAAATCAATAACAACTCAAAGTGCATTATCTGAAACCAATCAGTCTGGAACAGTTGAATAGAGAGCATTTGGACATTAAAACCTAAATGTGTTTCAGTATCGAGGGATGTAAATGACAGAGCGAACACTGGATTTGACCTCCTGACTTGTTGATCCTTCATCAGGCAACTACATTAATTCTAACAACAACAACAACAACAACAACAAAACGGTTTGAATGCTACTGATGTCCGTGACAACATCGAGCACTGGCACCAAATCAAAACCGATGAGCAGCATGTGGGTGGCCCATAAATGGTGCTTGCCAGAATACGGGTAGTCAGTCCAAGGAAGGGTACTAATGGAATGGATGTATGCGTGATGGTCTCTGTTCATTGACATTAAATGGATAGGAAAGACCGAAGAGAAAATATATCCACTCAACCTGCGGAATCTAATTTAAAATGCAAATTTAAAGTCTGCATTTTTTCTTTCAAGAATATCAGTGAGGGCGAGTATCAAATTTGAATCGTGTACCTACTGATATTCAGCCGAGTATCTTACCCATTATGTTACAATCTCAGCATATTCCGTCACAGCACTGTGTAATCTTCAATCTATTTGTATAATTGGTTGCTAATAGTTATATAATTGGATTATCATCTTATAATATTATCGACATATTATCGAATTATGTATGTTATATGTTATCATCATCATCTTCCCTTAAATCCCAGTTTAACCAGGGTCGGGATACGAATAGACTTTCTTTACATGTATGTTATATATTATAATAGTATTATATTACCGGATTATATTATCGAATAACTAGTTGTCGATGAAATTGCTTGTGAGACTATTTTGAACAAATCAGCAAATTATGCTCAAGGCTTTCAAGACTGTGAGTAGCTGATTGATTGAATCTGCTGTGATTTTAGTTTTAAATTTCGGAGTCAATTTCTGACATATCCATAATTCTCAATAAAATCATGCCCGGTTTCTATGCATAGTTTAATGCGAGGTAGATCTACACTGTAATTGTCCTGAGCTCTGAAAGGTCGCAGATTCATGAAAATATTTATTCTAACATTTATTTTACAATCAATATTACAAGGTTTGATAGCATGTTTGACAATGACACAGTTTTATAATTGTCATTTAAGGGTCGTTATGAAAACGTGGGTCTAGCCTTAATGTGCATCTTTAAAAGTAATGCATTTGAATGGAGAGTGAAGTGCGTGAATTTGATTTCTAATATTTTCTTCACTCGTAAGGAATATTGTCAAGTACTTTCTGCTGGACATAAGCTGCAATAAATTCATTCGCGCAAGTGGCGTGATTGTGCTTATCCGATATACCAATACTTGTCAAATTATAACTAATTTTTGGACAAGAGTAAAGTTTTTCTGTCCAAGTTACGTGTTGTAAATGTTACAATGATTCACGTGTAATATAATCTCTCACTAATATAGTCCACTGCCAATTGGTTTGTCTATGAGCACACAAGAAGGAGACATTTAGAGAGAGAGAGAGAGAGAGAGAGAGAGAGAGAGAGAGAGAGAGAGAGAGAGTTCGAGTTCGATAGAAAGAAGGGATGAGAGAAAGAGAAATAAATGAATGGTGTCACGCATTTTTATGGCTCACTCGTTGATTCATTAGTGGAAATTTTAAAACTCACCTTGTCGCTTCTTAGAGAGTAAACCTTTACATGGTTTCTTTCATCTTCTTTTGTCGCTGAGTTCACTAAGGTGAGACCGAGACATTACAAGTAGCGTTTTGCAACCAGGGAATGTTACTTATAACTCAGCAGAAAAATTTAGCGGAATTCAGCGGGTCTGAAAGTGTTCTTAAAATGCAAAAATGGCAATCCCCTCAATAAAAGTTGATTGCAACCTACTGGGAGGTCTTAAATAGCACATTAGATCGGATGAAACTGGTGAACTCCTGTATTTCACAGAAATGATATCGCAGGTTCTAGGTTTAAATTTCTTAAATAATTACTGTCATATAAAACAATCAATGAGATGATCAGCTAATCAATAACTAGCTAAGAATAAAATGAAAATAGTTATAATAAAATAAAATCAAATTAAAAGTAAAATGACTAATGGTAAAAACTAATAGTCTAGCTAATAGTAGAACTTCTACAAACGCAGTATCATCAAAGTTAGGTCGAAAGTATGAGCTGTAGTAGCAATTGCCAGATTTAATTTACATGCACTTAAACGGTGTATTAAGGACTTAAATAATGTGATCGTGTTTATCTAAAATATCGTATAGAAAATAACCCTAAATATCAATCGTCGTGAGCGACCCAAAGGACCGACCTACCAAAGCAGCAGTCAGACTAGACTGAGTGATGATTCAAATGGGTAGAACTTTGCTCTAAACTGTCCTGGGACTCCCTAGCTATATCAGAACCTGACCACAAGTGATTGACCACAGCTCATGGTCAAGTCAATGGCGAGTATCTTATCCCAGTTTTATTTTTCTATAGGCCCTATACTTATATTTTTTATTTTTACTAGTTCAGATATTAATTTAAATGTATTTGTTATTTAGCTTATTATTACTATTTAACTCTTTCTGTTAAGTAGTCTCGACGACCGAGTACGGCCATGACACTGTTATATAAGTTTTCGTTGTTAATAATGATAATAATTATCAGTCAAACAAGCCACCCTCACACTCAACGTATGAACTCACTGACTGCAGTCAGTGAGTTCATACGTTGAATACACGATCAAAACCTAGACTCATTGAATGGGTTAGAGGCCGAAGGAAGACAGAGACTGAAAAAGCTCGATAATTTTATGACTAATTCGTATGTTGATATAAAGGGAAAAGGCAGAGGATATAACTCTGTAGAGGAGGTACATGTCATGGACCTGCCAATGGGATGTGCACTGAGAGATAGAGAGAGAGAGACATTGCACCCAACTTTCGAACTAGAAACTTTAGTAAAGTTTGACTCTGTCATTATCCGGCTACCATAAAAGACAACGCAAGCAGGCAGTATTCAACATGTACACGTAGCTATTTAAAACCTCATAGAATGAAGACTTTATCAAACGCTTACACCTTCCATGCAGTTAGCAGGAAATAAGAACAATTTTCGCTTTCAAATCAGGATAAATATGGTTTTGAAATGAATTTCGAGTTTTTACTTATATATGAAAGTTATACATAACTCAGAGAGCAGACTTTAAAAGACTTTAATCAAATACTTTAAAATGCATTACCCATGCCTCATGTAGCCTATAACTTGGGAAAAAATAAGGCTTCTGGAGGGGTTTCCCGTTGCCTCCCTCAGCTTTTGCTTTATAGCCTATTACGACATTTCAGTTAACAGTCGGTTTAGTCTTCAGTGCACCGGACACAACATGGGGTAATAGTAATAGTCTATAGAATTACTATCCTATCTATGAATTAAAAAACTCATTTAATCAGTTATTGACTAAAAATAACGGACTGAATTGGGTCAAGCCATGAATTGAATAAAGCTCTAAATTAGGTCAAACACTGCTTTAGATCAACATCGGAATATGGGTCTATCACTAAATGAATTTCTTCCAAGCGGATGAATATAGACAGAGTAAAACATAGTGGATCGCCTAGCATCGCTCTGTTATATGAAACGGACATGCGGACGTCTAGATCTAAATTAACGCATTACTTTAAACACGCCATAAACAGAGTTCAATACACTTCTTTCATTAAACTTTTTCGTCAAGGTTCCCGCAGAGTTTGTGCCTATCGTAAGGTCCATTGGTTTAATTCTTCCAACTAATTCTCTCACCGGCTTCACTATTCATCTAAGCTGCAGTATATGAGAATATAAAAATAAAATAAGATCCAAACCAACGTCAGAAAGGGCATTCGCCATTGTGAGCGCCTAGGCTCCAGAAATTGTTACAATAACTTTAAAGAATGGAATAGTATAGGAATATTATGATTGTTGAGGGTCAGAGAGGATTGGAGAAGGTCTATTTGTATCCCGACCCTGGTTAAACTGGGATTCTAGAGAAGAAGAAGATGATGATGATGGGTATATGAATAATGTTTTAAAACATTCTAATATTCCTGATCAAGCTTACGTAGTAGAGAGGCAGTCTAATATAGTAGTATTTGAAATATTTTAATGTAATACTTTGATAATTATCCGTGTTTTGTCCGGGTTGCTAAAAATAAACCAACCGTCGTCTGCACTTTTCGTACCAGGCGACAAAGCACTTATATCCATACCAACGTCACAGAGGGTATTTCTAAAGCAGTCTTTTTTCTAAGATATCATTATACTTATATATATATATATGTATATATATATATATATATATATATATATATATATAATTAAATTGATTGATTGTCAGCAATAAGAAAGCTGAACAAGATGTGTCATTAAAGCTCCGAATATGACATCCTTTAAATAGGCTCTATATGATTGGCTAAGGCTGTTGTAGAAGTAAAGTGATATGAATAATAATAATAATAACAACAATTAGAGTGCTTCAGTCTTCAATGACAACATCTAGCACTATTGAGACAAAATCAAGCCAGCGAGCAAAAGAAGGTCCAAAAACGGTTCAAATTCCAAAATCCAGAAATTCAGTCCAAAGTAAAGGGAATTAAAGAAAAGGTGGTTGTGGCGAAGAAGAATTAGAGGAAGACATAAACTAGCGATGCTAGAGAGTTGGTGCTAGTATGTTCTACTAAAATAACAGAAAAACAGCAGAAAGCAGAAAATAAAGAAAAGTGGATTAAACCTTGAACCAGCCATCAGGCAATGCACTGAGCGAGTAAGAGACATGAGAACCTAACCTGCTTCACGTTGATTCGGTCAGTCCTCTCATTAGCAGTGGATACACGGACCGGCAGTTGGATAATCGATTATTTTGCCGACGTATGCCAATAATTACACTGTCATCCACTGACATTATCACTACACAGGCAGACATCGAATTTTAAAATCGATTAATCAATCTCGGATCTATTCAATCTTAGTCTAATCAATAAAGAGAGCTAGCGAAAAAAACAGTTTCCATCGGAGAAGAATGCAAGGTTAGAAATAGCACCTCCGGCTTTGCTTCTGGCACGATTCGAGTGCGAAAGAAACAATGTATTGTGCACTAACAAGAGGTTTGAAAAAATCCACGGAGTAGTTTACTGCGTGGACGGATGTGTTTCAAATTAGGCTAATTTAATTAGGATTATATAATTTTTTCTACAGGCTAAATTATAGCTACGCACGAATTTCATTGTAAGTTTGGAGTTTGCTTTCAATTTTGCATTTCAGGGGTTCATCCGCGTGCTCTATGGCATGCTAATCCAAAAATCGATCAATGCTAATGCAATGCTCATTCAATGCTCATGCAATGCTAATCAAATGCTCATTCAATGTTCATTCAATGCTTATTAAATGCTCGTTCAATGCTCATGTAATGCTCATACAATGCTCAATCAATGCTCATTTAAAGCTCTTTCAATGCTCGTTCGATGAACGCTCGTCCTTATATTTGAAGTGAGCTGTTGGTTTGGTGCAAGTTTGCCATGTGTTTTGGTTATCAGTACGCATCTAGAAAGTACTAAATCTAAGTCTAAAATATTAAAGTCAATTTCATCTCTTGAAAAGATATTAGTCCCTGGTGAATCAGTACTTGAACTCCGCCCATACCTAACAGTAGTTGAAATCCTAATGATAAAGCCATTAATCCGTAGTGAATCTGCTGCTGTACGTCTACCTTTGGAATGATTTTCTAGATTTTGACAATTTTTTTTACAATTTTTGGACCTTCTTTTTGCTCGCCGGCTTGAATTTGTCATAATAATGCTCGATGTTGTCATTGATGACAATAGTTCACTAATTGTTGTTGTGTGATATGAAATATATTATGTTAAGCTATGTTATGTTATGTTATGTTACTTCGGGAAAATTGTCTTTAGATTTGTACTCTCATAACCCCCCCTCCCCGTAGAATGTTAAATTCTACTGGAATATCTCCATCAGTACTCCATAATTTCTTACTCCTACGTTTTTACTGGAGCAATGTCCTTAAGGCTAATATATTGTGTGGGTGCCTTTCTGACTTTGTATTTAAAACAGTACACAATGAAACTCTACCACGATCTGCTTTTACTTCTCAGCCAAATTATAGTAATGTATTGAGGCATAGAATTTGTCTGGATACGAGCACGTAATAAGAACAACTTCATAGAATTGAATACCGTGGGGAGATTCTATTATAGAGCACAAATTTGACTGTCCTTTAGAAATGGAAGTAAATTATTAGTAAATTTTTCAGGCTGGCGGCACAGAAAACTACCTTAAATACTTAATGCCTAGATTGTGTTCATTACATTGTCCCCGCTATACGGCGAATTTTTTTGTAAAAAAAGCTAATGTTAACGTCAGTTTCCAAACTCGTAACCGATGTCAGTGACGGGAGAGCCCAGGATTTGAACCCCGCACGTACTGATCCGCGGTCGAATAACTTACCGACATCGCCATTGACTCCACCCAATACCTATAATGATATAATACTGTAAGTACACACCAAATTTGAGTAACCTAATTAAATTATTTAATTATAAATTAATTTGCCAGTTATGAATTCAGGTTTTCTTCTTAACGTATGTCATATTTCACTGACCACTGAACTGCACTTGGTTAGCCCACGTTAACTGCCTTAAACCACCAGGACACTTGTACAAATCACACGACTCTAAAATGTGATGCATGGACTGAATCTTCACTATCGAGGCCTATAATAAATGTATTAAAATCTCTTTAAAACGGGTTATGAAAATTGGTGCATTGGGAACACAAGCTATGATGCTCGAACATATCCGTCAAACTGAAACATAATCGATCTTCGCACCTACTATGCTGCGCTAGAAGTAGAATTGATCACTGACTGTTTGATGGATTGTTTGATTTATTTATTGATTAATTTTTTGATCGATTAAATGACTAATTGATTGATTGCTTAACTGATAGATTAATTGATTGATTAATGGATGCATTGATTGATTCCTCGATTGGTTAGACCGGTTTTCGTTTAGGAACTTACTTCTCCGCACATTTCTTTTGCAGATTGGTTTGGGTGAATTGGTCTGCATTCAGTCCTGACGTGAATTGAACCCTCGTTGGCTCGAATCCCGGCCGCGCTGATCTGAGAGTAAAATCTCGGTCATTCACTGAACTGGTTATATGGAAAATGGTCTAAATTGCCTAACGGATTAAACGTGTGGTTTTAAAAGTGATAGATATCAGCATAGTTGAGTATTCACTATAATGCGTGTTTACTTTATTTACAGTGACGTATGCAGTGGAGACGTCCCTGATTTCATCTTTTGGATGAGGAAACGGACGTTCAACCTTTATTATTATTATTATGTATTGATTGATTGATTGTCTTCGTGTTGTGTCCGAGTTGCTTGAAGAATAAACCAATTGAGGTTTAAATCGCCTTCTAAGACGCGTGCATATGCACGCGTCTTAGAAGGCGACATAAAAGCTAGATCCAAACCAACGTCAGAATGGGCATTCGGTGAGCGCCTGGGCCCCAGAAAGTGCTACAAAATTTCAACGATTGGAAAAACTTGAAAAGAAGGTCCGTTTATATCCCGACCCTAGTTAAAGTTGGTAAAGCTAATGTTAACGTCAGTTTCCTCGCTCGAAGGCGATGTCACTGACGGGCGAGCCCAGGATTTAAACACCGCACATACTGATCCGCGGTCGAATATCTTACCTACATCGTCACTGGCTTTAGTTAAACTGGGATTTAAAGGAAGATGATGATGATGATGATTTGATTGATTGATTGATTGAATGATTGACTGATTGATTGATTGATTGAATGCTTGATTGCTATACTGAGCAGGTTAACGGAGGCTCATGGGGTCTAGGCGACGCTCTGTGCGATACCTTTGTGGCTCTGGACGTCATGTGCTGTACTGCCTCTATTCTCAACCTCACCGCCATCAGTGTGGACAGGTATTAATAACTAGTTCACTTAAATCAATAGCAGTAGTAGCAAAAGCACTGTGACGAAAAATAATAACAAGAATAATAGTAATAGTAGAAATAATGGAAATAGTAATAATATTAATGATGATGGTAATAGTAGTAGTAGTAATAATAGTGATTATTATTATTATTCGAGGCTTCGAAATTAATTACCATTAGCTCATGATACTCTTACCCTATTTCATTATAAAATAATAATAATAATAATAAATTATTTTCATTATTACCAATGTTATTGATATTGTTATTATTATTATTATATTCAAAATGATAATAAGCAATATTGTAATTTTTTCACTTAAAGTTCTCCATTGGTCACGTTTAGTTTGTGTTGAAGCGTTGCTTGTGCTAGATTGCATTGTTTGTGAACTGTACATGGTTGTATGACCATTTTGGAGTTCTTATTAAATAAATAAGGATAGTAAGGCAACGGGAAACCACCTCAGAAGCCATACTTTTCCAAAGCTATAGCCTACATAAGGCATAGGTAAGGCATAGACTTTGTGAAGGGATTAACTTGTTGCTCTAAGGAGTTCTCTAATGGAGCGAGAAAGCAAACTTTGAGTACGAATATGTACCTCGAGCCTGCCACTTGATAGTGCACTGAAGAGGAGAGATTAAATAAATAAATATAAAAATTTGTTATTTATTCAAGTTCGAAAAAGTGTAACAAAATCGTCTAGAAACTGATCTATTTCAAGTGTTCTGCATGGGGGCAGGTCTACCTACATATTCATGCTATCGTGTCTGCTTGCACGCACCATTTATCAAAAAGTTAACACTCCATAGATCAATAAGTTTATCCACTCACAAAAGGCTATACCGTGCCCGTACATTTACAGCATGTAGCTTGAGAAACAAATATGGCTTCTGAGGTGGTTTCCCCTATGCCTTCTTTAGTTTATGCTTTGTTGCCTCTTACGAAATGTGAAGTTAAGTGTTGGTCTACTCATCTTAGAAACTAAACTCCAATAATAATTATTTCGTCAGCGTGGTTAACTTATTTTTAATAAGGTTCTTTGAAAATCATTTTGTATGATAAAAATCCTTTTTAAAATTGCAAAGTAAGCCTGACCTTAAAAAATCTTAGCTTATAAATTTTTATGCTTTAAACTAGGTTTTTTTAAATCTCGCTGGACGAATTTTCTGTATAATATTATTTTTCCTAAAGAAACACAATGTAATTTTGGTTTATGCATAAAACAGGAGTTACTATCCTACAGTAGCGTCACAGTCAGTGAGAGTTAATTAACGCGAAACAAGAAGAGTTAAATGAGAAATTTGGCGCTGTTTTCTGAATGAAAATATTCCGTTGTTAGAAACGGTGCAGACTGCTATAGACTCGCTGTATTAAGAAGCTGTTACCTACATGTACTGCATGCTGAGCACAAGATGCTGCTGCGTTTTACTGTACATTTTTTGTTATTTAATAATTAGATTTATAAATTGAAGGAACGTATCAATCAATCAATCAAGAAGAATGCAACGTCCCGTTCATCCTCATAAGGCAATGGCAGGAATTTTAAATTTCAATCATGAGAAATTACAACAATATTATCGAAACTAATATTAACTTCAAACACATTATCATTGAAGAAAATGCTGACATAATGCTAATAATTAAAAAAATCGTATTGTGTAGTATTAATTGATCCAATGAAAGGAATGTTGGGCTAGTTTGCAGCGCTCAAGGCTGCTCAATAGGATATACCGACTAGATGTGAGTTCTAATTACTGCATGAAATTCAAACTACGGAAACATAGTTTCAACTAACTAACCATTTTTGTAAAGAAACTAAAATAAATAGAAAAATAATAAATATAATAATAATAATAAAGATTTCCTCATGCAAGGATGATGTCAGGGACGTCCCCCCATCACATGTCACTACAAATCGATTCACTCCAGACGAATTAAACAACACGTGCTGAAGAGAAAGAAGAAGATCTAAACAGTGCCGGTAAAAGAAACAGTCAAAAACAGTAAAAAACAGTCCAAATATAAAATTAATACATAATTTCAACTAACCATTTTTGTAAATAAGATCAAATAAATATTAAAAAATAAATAAATAAAATAAATATAAAATAAATACATAATTTCAAACTAACCATTTTTTTTTTTTTTTCCACTGCAGGTTTATCGCTGTCACACAGCCTATCCAATACGCCAAGCACAAGAACTCTCGTAGAGTCCATCTCATGCTTGCCCTCACCTGGATCATCTCAATAGCTATATCCTCTCCCATCGCTCTGGGCATGAACTACACTGATCAGCGCACCACCACGACATGCACCTTCTACAACGCTGACTTCCTCATCTACTCCTCAATGGGCTCCTTCTATATACCCTGCATCGTCATGATACTTCTCTACTGGCGCATCTTTCACGCGATTCGCTCACACGCGCAGCGACATTCCGCCACTGCGCACAAAGCGCGGCGCAAGAGATCCGATGAATCTTCTTCTAGACACCGTCGTGACGTCATGGGGAGTTGTGACGTAATAGAGAAGCCATACAGAAAGAGAAATAGTTCAGGAAGAATGTACGAACATGTTAACGATACGACGATAGGCGACTGTACGCTGGTAAGTAGGGTGACGGCTTCAGACGTGGCCAGTAAGAGGGAACTGACTCTGAGGCCTTTCTGTGATCAGTCTCGTATCAGTGAGGAGATTCTGTCGATGGAGACAGCTTTCTGCGCTCCTACGGATGGCTACATTGATGATGACATTGCTGAGTCTACGAAAAGAACTAACTTTAGCTCAAGAAGTCAAATCGACAAAGCTATTTTAAATAAACCTAACTACAGCGATGATGATTACCAGGCTAAACGTCCGATAATGACGATGGATGATACTGAATCTGATATTGAACGCTGCGTGTCTAACCCTCAAGAAGAAAGTCTTTACCGCAGCATCGAGGAAGATGATAAAAATAGTTTAAACCCATCAAATCATAGCCATATTACTCCTTCCGCACTGAACATCAACGTTCCCAACAGTGCTTGTGGCAGACAAGTTAAGAGACCAAATTCGTTAAACACGGTTACTAGCAATGTCTTCTTACAGACGAATATGAATTCCTCAGAACTGCAGACAACGATGAATGATTCACAAAGCGGTTCCACTACGAGACAGTCCGCATGCTCTACAGCGACAACCAGTATACTCAGCTCAATGACACGACATCCGGATCACCAACCACTGGATGAGAATAACTCAAACGTCATCGACACTCAGATATCCGAATTCGATTTTCGCCGTGGCTCCTCTAACACCGTACCCAGTCTCTCTACGCCTTCGTCTGACAGCAACGGTCCTACCTATCTAGCGAACTCCACACTCTCTCCAAGCGACGCAGTGCAACGTCACCACGACTCGGCGATGACGTCATGGGTTAAGAACAAGAAAGCAGAGCCTTCCATCCCGTCCCAGAGATCATCCAGAAGTGGATACAGCGAAGAGATGGAGACCGGGAGACACTATTCGCTTCAAAGTGCCAACGGGAAAGCGGAGTATAGAAGATGTTGCGGTAGCTTAGACAGTAGGGAGACTATCGGCGGGTCTAATTCCTCTACTAGTAAGTTCAGATTTAAGTTTCGAGGAAAAGAAAGATCGGTTGTGGATAGAGCCACTCAGAATGCTCACAGGAGAGAGAGGAAGGCTACGAAGACCCTGGCCATTGTGCTAGGTAAGAATATGATTTCTTAGATAAAGACTCTTATTAAGTCTTTTTTTACAATGTGTACATGTATTTATTGATTTATGATTTGCTATTTGTATATTTGTAAGTTTTCTGCGGTATGTCAGATTTCATGTAATAAACGAATATATATATATATATATATATATATATATATATATTAAATTCAGATACATTACATAAAATTTAAATAGCTTAATATTTGGAACGAGCTGCACATTAAATTAGTTGTACATGTATATATATATATATATATATATATATATATATATATATATATATATATATATATAGGGCCTATATATATATATACAAGATCATCATCAGCTTTTCTTTCTTCCCTTGAATTCCAGTTTAGCTAGGGTCGGGATACGAATAGACTAAACTTTTCCATTTGCCTTAGAAAGTTTGTAATTTAGTTTTGGATCGTAATATATAATCAATTAGAGTAGTATACTAAGCATAATCATATGTATAGTACAACATTCAATAATGAAATATAAAGTTTAATATTTAACTGTCATTTTTGTTCTCAGTATGGTTCATTAAGGTGCAGCTGAGCATTAAGGCAGGTTCCTTCCTGAAGCCCTGCTCATACAAACAAAAGCAAATAAGTAAAATTTTAAATATTCATATAGGGTCAGTGTTGATTACATCAGGGTTAGTCTAAGTTTATGGTAAAAAGTTAAAGTGGCATGCCTGCAATAGCCGGATAGTATTCATACATTCTTCATCATCATCTTCAATTGAAACTCACTTTCACAAGGGTTGGGATTTTGTATACAAAAAATTGCAGCAATTATCATAATTAATACATTTATTAATCAAGAATCTGACAAATCGTAGATTTTAAAAATTCACTAGACCTTATAACATAAACACATGATTCAAAATATAACATAGTAATTTCTGGAGTCTTGACGCTCAATAAGCGAATGCCCTTACTGACGTTGTTTTGGTTCTTAGTCTTTGTCGCCTTCTACGACACGTGCAGTCCACGATTTGTCTATTCTTCAGCAACCCTGACACAACATGGATACTATTATTCATACAATATTTTAGAAAATATAAGTGTTGATCATTTGACTTTAGTTTTACTAGTGTAACCAATTACTCAATTTATTCTATGAGTATGCTATGATTTATTTTTAAACTTATTTTATTTATTGTATTTTAGTTAATTTCTAGCGTCTTTATGGCAGATCAAGTTTGAGGCCTAATATGAATCTGTCTCAGCGCTAAAACTCATTTAATCTCGTTTTTTGCAGCACTTTGTGTTCTTTCATTCTATGATTAAAATGCTTCTGAATAAATGCAAATGTAAACATCTAAAATATATGAAACTGAGGAAGGTAACGGGAGACCACCTCAGAAGTCTTACGTTTCCAGAGCTATTGGCTACATAAGGTATGGAAAAGGCATAGACATTGTGAAAGGATTAACTTGTTGATCTAAGGGGTTCTAAACGTTATAAACGTGTAAGAACTCTATTTTTATCTATATTTGTTATCTATATCTCCGTCTGCTTTAAGTGTTTTTGCAAGAATTTTTCTGAATTAAAAAATCATACTAAACTAACGTTATACACGTAATATCCTTAAAAGGGTATTCAAGACAATATAACAGATTCTTAAATAATTTGAAGTTGCCCAAATCACAGCATTTGATTGTAAAATGAGTTATTTTATTGGGTATTTGCAAACTTTCCCTATCAAATTTTACCGATCAAAAGCTCCCGATCAATTGCATGGAACAATTTACCTAATGGGATTTTAGTTGGCAGCAAATAAATTAATAAAGGCAACACCTAAGCTTAATGTTATGGTGGTGTTTGTTTGGCTTATAAACCACCCATTCATCACCTTAATTAGCTATATCAGTGTCTCAGTGTCATAAGTATTACTTTACAGATAACATAAATTTAGTATTAGTATTATCATCATCATCATCGTCATCATAATCATCATCATCATCATCATTATCATCACCTCATCATTATCACTCGCTTATTCAAACTTAAGTCCAGAAATTTGTGTTAATTACGTAATTTTCGGTCAGTTTCCTCTGTTACAGGCTTAGCATTGCTATAGTATTGAAATCCCTAATTAATTCGATTGTCATCTTCGTACTAACTCCAAAATCAAACGGAAGTCTGTGTAGGCCTACATGTGTCGTCACACAATGTACGTAATGTGGATATTTTGGAAAACCTTTCACGTCATGTATCCTATGCTTCAGGAATACAAGGTTCAAAGCTGGACAACAACAACTGTCTCAAATGCCATTCATTGTGTTCAGTGTTCCACTGCAAATTAATTCCTCTCTAGCAACTATCAGAAGACTAAGCAAATACAATATGGAAACATTTTGTAATAAAATGTCTAATAGCTTTAGGATACTACGTCACAAAATATGACTAACAGTTAGCTTAGGATCCAGAATTCAGAATTTCTTGTTAGCCTTCGGTGTGCATAACAATTCCATTAGATCACAACCACGCAACGGCTACACTCGCTAGGTACTAGGGAATCTAGGTTCTGAGACCAGTGGGAGATAAAAGTTGTCGCATTGTATACTGTATAAGCAACAGGAATTTTCCTAATGGAATATATTTACGTACATATAATATCCAGTAGTCTAATTCTTATTTCTTAGTGTAAGTCTTATTTTTGAGTACAAAATGAATTACACATAATGAATTCGTGTGGGCTATCGATGGCTTGTGGGTAAGTTGTCCGGCTAGGTGTGGGTTCAAATCCAGTGTTCGTCCCGTCACAGATAGATCTTGAAGATGTGATACTGACGTTAGGCTACGCTTTAGACTACTTTCACGTTTTAAAACAAAGTTTCAAGTTAAGAGGTAACTTGAAACTTTGAACTTCAAAGTTAAGTTAGTTAAGAGGTAATTTGGAACTTTTCAAGTTACTTCTTTCAAGTTAAGAGGTAACTTGAAACTAAAAAAAATGTGATGAACCACTTTTAGTAAAATTAAACAACGGGTGGTCAGCGAAAATTCCTTTCTAAAGTAAATGCTAATTAAATTTCATTATTTTTATTAAATACTCGAAATAATTCCCGTATATTCTGCGAGATACTGAAGAATAGACAAACCGTTAACTGAACGTGATTTAAGAGGCGAAAAAGAAATAGCAGAGGAAGGCAACGAGAAACACCTCAGAAAATAAATTTTTCCCAAGCTATAATTTACATAAGATCTGTATAAGGCATAGGCTTTAGTGAAAGGAATAACTAATTGATCTATGGAGTGCTTTTTACAGAGTGTGAAAGGAGACTCCAAGTATGAATTTTGGACCTGCCACTTGGCAGCACACTTGAGAGAGCCTCACAATAGGATGGTTTTACATTAAGTCGCCCAGTCAATGCACTTTTAATATATTGCTCAACATACCCCGCTGTAGGTCGAAGTTACAATGCTATTTTGCCTCATTACAGTATAGTACAGTGATGTAGTAAAACAGAGAGCTATATGATTTAATCCATTGAAAACTATCATCTCAGACTATGAGGTACATGTAGCATTAGAGTTTAGATTCTTCTTACAGTTCTTACAGTACAGCTTAGTAGTACTTCAGTGGAACCTGCAGTTTAAGAAGCTTACCACAGTGTTCTCACTTTCGTATCCGTATTCGTATGCTCTTTCACTTTGGTTATTACCAGAATAACAGTATTTCAGTGGCATTATTATTAGGTTTCATTTTCCAGTGATTAAATAAAATTTTCCAGGCTGAAATCTTGCAGGTTCTGGGAATATTTTGTCCTACGTTGGAAATTAGATGAAGGAGGGAGCGCTAAGTTCTGACAATGCGAAGGAGGGCTAAATCTCTCTCTCTCTCTCTCTAATGTTCTACTAAACGTCAGGTTCAATGTACATATTCCTACTCCCATTCTGTTATTTCGCTACATAAAGAGTATTCCATCGATCTGCAAATAAACCTCTCTTTAAAAGTTTAGGCTTTATTCATTTCTTAGGGCAGATATAACTTTGTGGCAAATATGGCTTCTCTTATGGTGGTTTTTGCTTTCTTTAGTTCTTTCTTAGTCGCCTCTTATGTGTGGTAAGGTTTACTTTTGTAATCCGCTCGATTTACTGTTATAAACCGACTCATTCTTTAGCACGAACACTCTACTGGGACTTTTATCCAACGAAGACTAAATCAGTGATAGAACTTCATAATTTATGAAATATCATTCCACTGATTCTTGAATTTCTTCAACAGTTAATGTTCCCAAGTGAATAAGCTCAATAATATATGACATTCAATAGCGACCATTGCTAACAATTTCAGTCAAATGTCAACCCCCTTGGCTATGAAAGGTTACATTCTTACTATTTAGCCAGAAACTGCGTAATTATATCAAGAATTTTATCATGCTATTGACACCTTAAAACACGTCATCATCTCACAGCATATGTTTTTCTTTCCGTCGATTTCATGCAAACTGGTATTTTATTCTGTCATTTATATATATATATATACATGTATATATATAAAATCATGTATATATATATATATAATCATGTGTATATATATACTGTATATATATATATATATATATATATATATATATATATAATTATACACACACATATATATATATACACGTATATATATATATATATATATATATATATATATATATATATATATATGTATATATATATGTATATATATATATATATATATATATAATTTATATATTTTACCAGATATTTATTTTTACTTTAAATTTAGTATTGTAAACTCATATTTTAAACTGAAATTTAAAATGGCTTTGCAGCATGCATTGACAACACAACATCTAACAAGACTGAATGAATTTCTGTTACTATTACCAAAATATTGACGGATAAATTCGAATTGAAATCAGGCCACACGGATGAGAAATAAAGAGCCAAAATCAAGTTTGCTGTTCCATAGTATGTCAGTTACGATAGGATCGCTGAATTTGAATCCTGCACCTAGCGATCCGCTGTAGAGCAACTTGCCAACATCCCACCTGCTCAGCCCATATGATTCTAATAATAATAAAACAACAATAGAGTGCTACAGTCATCAATGTCAACATCGTGAACTATTGAGACAAAATCAAGCCGGCGAGCAAAAAGAAAGTCCAAAAACGGTGCAAATTCCAAAATCCAGAAAATCAGTCCAAAGTTAGCGCTATAGTAGCCGCTATAGTCTTGATTTTAGGTGATAAAAGTGTAGCTGATTTGTAGCAGAAAGCAGTAGAAAAACTTATTCACGAAGAAATAGTCAATAAAGGTTAGTTTCTCTGTCTTGGCGCACTGCCTACTGACAGGTCTATTCTATACAACGCCTCCACTCATCTCTGTCTTCCGTTTTTCTCTTCATTTCCACATAATGTTAATGTTTCCCTAGTGTTCAGTCAAGTGGCAGATCTAAGGTACGTATTCGTGCTCATAATCTGCTTTCACGCTCCTTATAGAGAGCACTACATAGATCAACAAGCTGATCACGCCATAAAAGGCAGTTCCGTTTTTATTTATATATGAGTAGATTTCATTTGAAAATATAACACATTTTTGGACCGTCACGATAGAGAGTTGCCATGGAAAGTAATGAATCGATCAATATCTTTTGGGTGCATATCGTTTAGCAGAAACGAAAAATTACTAAAAATAATTTGTTATTTTTATTATTTGAATTTAAGTGATTGTAACAATTAAATAAATAATATACTTTGCTGACTACACAATTGTACAAACTGTTGTCTCTGATGATAAAATTGACAGTTTAATTGCCTAGAAATTTGAGAGAAGAGATTTACTTTATGAATTTCATCCTAAAATCTCTCTCTCTCTCTTTAGTGTTCTGCCCAAGTGATAGATCCAGGAAGCATATTTATACTCAGAATCTCCATTCACGCTCCAACAAGAGCACTCCATGGATCAACACAAGTTAATCACTTCACAAAATACAAAGCCTTATGTAGTTTATTGCTTGAGAAAAATATGGCTTCTGAGGTGATTTTTCAGCTTCTTCATTTCTTGCTTAGTGGCCTCTTACGACACGTGTATGTTATTTATTTTTCAGTGTAACGGACGCAACTCGGTAAAGATGTAATAATTATTCTTAATCTTAAAATATAAGGTTATTAAGAATGTTTTTACTGTGCTGAATACTATTCGTCTCGATAAACATTTAACTATAAAGCGTATTATATATTTGTTTGCTACAAAAAGCGTTAACACTGTGCTCGTTGTTTTCAGGTGTGTTTCTGTTATGCTGGGTACCATTCTTCACGATAAACATCATGCGCGCTGTCTGCATCAGATACGACTTGTCTCAGATCATTTCAGAGTGCACCATTGACCTCAAGCTCTTCTCCTTCTTTGTCTGGCTCGGTTACATGAACAGCTTCCTCAATCCCGTCATCTACACCATCTTCAACGCCGAGTTCAGGAGGGCATTCAAGAGACTGTTGCAAATCTGTGTGAGGAAATAACCTCAGGCCCGAGTTAATCAGGACTGATTCTCGAGTTAATCAGGGTGTGTGAGGACTGATCCTCGAGTTAATCAGGGTTTGTGAGGACTGATCCTTGAGTTAATCAAAGGTATGTGAGGACTGATCCTTGAGTTAATCAGGGGTTTGTGAGGACTGATCCTTGAGTTAATCAGGGGTTTGTGAGGTCTGATCCTCGAGTTAATCAGAGGTCTGTAAGGGTTGCAGGATCAGCCCATGCCTCTAAAGCGGCCCCGTCGTATTAGTACTAAAAATAGTTTTACTTATCCATACGACTCTCCGTACGTTTGGAATATATATTCGACTTAAAGCTGGTAATGCTAAGCTTAACGTCCGATTCCTCACTCGAAAGCGATTTTAGTGACGAGCGAGCCCAGAATTTGAACCCTGCAAATACGTATCCGCGTTCGAGTATCATACAGACGTCGCCACTGGCGCCAGTTATTTAGTAAAAATCATTTGTAAAATGCACAGAGTACTGTGGTACAATAGTCCCATTCAAAATAATGATACAAACATTGATGTCCAACTGTAATTAAAACTCACCCCCATACCATGAACCTGCCAGTAGGCAGTGCACCACTAGAGACAGCATCCTCCAGTCCGATACCAATCAATCAATCAATCAATCAATCAATAAGAATTTAACCGGAAGTAAGACACTGTGAGATGAGTGGTGTGGGAACAAATCTGAACAACTGTGATCTAGGTGCTGGTTCCCTCTCGTGAGTGAACGTGAACACCGGCAGAGGGCCTTAAACATTTATTACTACATAAACTGGCGATAAAATTAGCTTTGTTTTGGTTAGTTTTCTTCATTATTGGACTGATTTTCTGTCTTTTGGAATTTTGCACATTTTGAACCTTTCCTTTGTTCACCAGCTTAAATTTGTCTTAATAGTGCTCAAAAACTT
Source organism: Enchytraeus crypticus (assembly GCA_905160935.1). Classification (NCBI taxonomy): domain Eukaryota; kingdom Metazoa; phylum Annelida; class Clitellata; order Enchytraeida; family Enchytraeidae; genus Enchytraeus; species Enchytraeus crypticus. The sequence goes on along the minus strand of CAJHZI010000473.1, from coordinate 461,059 downwards.
TTTGGACGACCGTAGCACTATAATTGTGGTATTTTTCTAGTTCACTAACTAACGGCAGATCCATGGCATATAACTCTTCCAACCAATTACATTATCAGCTTCCCCTTTCAACTCTAAATATGGATTTGTTATCAGATAATCCAACTAACGTAAATTTCGTAATAGCATAGCATTCTTATGTGGTCCGGTTTACCATTACCATGCATAGTATGACGCTGTACTGCTTGTCATAGCATATCATAGTATACATAGGTACGGTATGACTTAGCATAGCAGAGTAAGAGGAAGTAAGATTTTTAAAATATCATAGCCTAATATGCAGTTCTAAAATGGGCCATAGCATAGCATTATATGCAGCGGTACGGTTTGCTATAGCATAGCATAGTTTGCAGAGATGCGGTTTGTCAAAGCATAGTATAGTTTGCAGAGGTACGGTTTGTCATAGCATAGCATAGTATAAAGAGGCTCGATTTGTCATGGTATAGAATGAGGCGGTATGGTTTATCATAGAATAGCATAGTATAAAGCGGTTCTGTATGACATAGCATAGCATTGTATGAGGCTTAAATTTGTCAAAGCATAGCATATCATGATGCGGTACGGTCTGACTTAGCATAGCATAGTAGGAGGCCATACTGTATGACTTAACATAGCATAGTATGATGCGGTGCGGTTTGCCATAGCATAGCGTAGTTTGCAGAGTTACGGTGTCATAGCATAGCATAGTATACGGAGGTACGTTTTCACATAGTATAACATTGTATGAGGCTTATTATTTGTCAAAGCATAATACAGTATTTAGCGGTACGGTATGCCATAGGCCCATAACGCAGCATAGTATGGTGTATATTTATTGAATGTACGTGATCCTAAGTTATGAAACAATATACCTGACACTATACGTAACTCTTACGTAACTATTTTTCTTTTTCCACTTTAAGCAAACATGTTTAGTTTGGTATTAGCTCAATATTGATTTGGTTCACTTGATTTTTATTACCATAGTTAAGACTAAATTTTAAGTAGAGTATCTCTAACAGTAAATTTCTATAACTATGCTTCCGATATTTACATTCTTCTTTGGGCTGTAATTAATGTGTTTGATTGACACAGGTTCTACAGTATTCTGTAGCATAAAAGACAATTAGTAAACGTATATGTTATTCTTTGCAATTTCTACTGACTATTACCTCACAGAGATTAGGATCTTTTGTGGTATTCATCATTCAACCTTTTTATTTGTTTTTCATGTCATAATAAACAAAAATTCAGCTTACTTAATTAGAAACTAAACAAATAATCAGGAAAAGGGTTACCAAAAAATCGCCTAAGCTCTGTTAGGTAATGTCAGAGACGAAAATGTTGTTTCTCAGTGGTTAAAGTGGGAATTGAGAGCTAGGTTAACGGTCATAATTTGTCAGGTTCCTTGTAATCAAATTATAGGTTTCCTAGCGTCATATTTGGGCCGCTAATAGTAGAGCGCACTCCAGGAAGAGTGAAAGACAGGGGAACACAGTTCCACTGCGTTCCCCCCACATTAATCACTGTCGCTCAATATTGATTATTATTAATTAAATTATTATTATTAATTAAATTATTATTATTAATCAAATTATTATTATTAGCTAATGACATTATTTAGTTGTTTCTGTGATGGCTTCTGTGTTCGTCTCTTACTAAATATTTAACATTGAAGATAATCAAATTGAAACTTGCGCGTAGATGAGAATAATCCTTCATCCATTCAGAGTTATTCAGTACTGGCTGTTCTCTATTTTGTATCTAAGCCTCAAAATTTAGAGTCTGTCAATTTTTTTTGTAAAACGCCTTTCATGGCAGATTGAATCAATCAACATGTTTTTATACAAATATTTATATCTACTTTAGAATACCGCTATTACCACTGACACTATAAAGTTTTAAATGTCTTTAGTTATTTTACAAAATATATAAACAGTTTCAAATATAAATCATGAAGTGACGACGAAGTAAATAAATTACAAAATACACAACAAAAAGTTCAATTTTCATTAGAAAAAATTCGAGATTCTCATTCAATGAGAAATCATGTCAGAGAGTTCAAATGAATATTCATTGGCTGAATAAGGTCAAAGTTCAATCGGAAGTCATCAGCTTGGAAAATTCTGCAAAATAAAATTAATAAAGGGTTAGAAGTTCATAATATTTTATTATTATAATAATTATCATGAGGTTCATCTTTAATCTTCTAATTCATCCTTAATATCATTAATTCATCTTTAACGTTCAAATGTAATCCAAAGTTTAAATTTACAAAAAATAATAGTAGAACGAAATAATCCATCCATTGTGGCATCTATATCTTTCAATTCTGCATTTTAAAGTCACAACAACCATATTAAGTTAAGTTCTTTATTCATATTGCCACTTGGCTGGAGCCAGTATCCACGTCGGTAAGATACTCGACCGCGGATCAGTATGTGCGGGGTTCTAATCCTGGGCTCGCCCGTCACTGACAGATCAATATGGTAATTGGCACATGAATTTGCTTCTGCCATATTTAACTTTAACTGTCTTAAATTTCTTACAATGTTATAAAAATTACGCAGTGACAGTGGCAAACCGGTTAAGAGTGAGCAAGCGGACAAGTAGGTGCGGAGTCAAATAGAGTTTTCGCCCGTCAACTATTTCTTTCGAGACATTGAATGACATTACACTGGCAGGGAACCGAAAAGATGGAAGTGGAAGATACTATGTATTGCCAAGATGAAAATTATTAAATACCAGGAATATTGTATGTTAAAATTAAAGTTTGGAAGATTTAAGCCTCTCTATATAACGATTGGACACTCTCGAGCTACCGACGAAATGATTTAAGTTAACTATTGGTAAAAAGCCAAGCAACTCGCTGCTTGGCTTTAATGAATTAAGAACTTGTATTTGATAACCTTCTCCCTGATTATTTGTTTAGATTCTAAATAGGTATACACTATTTGTTGTTTATTATGACATGGAATTGAGATTAATGGAGAGGATTTGCTGGACTCAAAAGGTTACAAATGAGGAAGCTCTGGAGAGAGTTTGCACAGATAGACAGTTGATGAATGTATTTATAAATAGGAAGAAGAGATGGATAGGATACATCCTAAGGGGAAGGTCTATTAAGAGAGGTCATAGAAGGTAGAATTGAAGGGAATTCAGGCAGGGGCAGGCCGAGATTAGATATGTTAGATGATTTAAAGACCCACGCATATATGGAAATGAAGAGGAATGAGGAAGACAGAGAAGGGTGGAGGGGTTATATACCATGGACCTGCTAGTAGGCTGCACGAATAGAGAGAGAGAGAGAGAGAGAGAGAGAGAGAGAGAGAGGACATAGAAAACAAATAAAAGTTTGAATGAATAAAAGATGAAATTCATTGTAAGAATTATTTAATAACAATAAAACGGTACAAAGGTATTTAACTGTGAATTATCAAAACTATATAATACCGTCGAAGTCTACCCAACCACTGCCATCAGTGTCCACATCAGCTATCATGTCATCTATATCGTTCTCCGTTAAATCATCCCCCAACTGCTTCAATATCCATCTATATTAATCAATTACTCCAATCAATCAGCCAATCAATCAATCTATCTATCAGTCAGTAAGACACTTAGTATCCATTTATATCAATCAATTAATCTAATCAATCAGTCAGTCAACCAATCGATCTATCAGTCAGACAGTAATACATTTAAATAATAGGTGAATGAATGAATGAATGAATCAATCAATCAATCAGCCAATCATTCAGAGATTCTTTCATATTGTACTGTATAGTTTTTTGCCGTATCGTATCGTATGGTACTGCATCGAACCGTATTGTATAGTATAATATGTTGATTTGCACTGTAGTGTACTATATTGTATTACATTATATTGAAACGTATTGTAATGTATTGTATCGTATTGCATCACATCGTATCGCATAGAATCGTATAATATCGTATTGTATTATGTTGCATTGCATTGTATCACATCGTATCATATCAAATCGTAGCGTATGTAGCGCAGCGTACTGTACCTTACCGTTCTGTACCTTACCGTACCTTACCATACAGTACCTTACGTACCGTACCTTTCAGTATCTTACCGTATCGTACCTTACCGTACCGAACTTTACCGTAACGTACCTTAAAGTACCGTGCCGTACCTTATGATAACGTACCATACCGTACCGTACCTTACCGTATCGTATTGCATCGCACCGTACCGTATTATATTGTATTGTATTGTATCGTATCGTATCGTATCTTATCGTTTCGTATCGTGTCGTATCGTATCGTATTGTATCGTAACGTTCGTATCTTTTCATATCATATCGCATCATATCGTATCATATCGTATCATATTTTTATCGTATCATATCGTATCGTATTATATCGTATCGTATTGTATCATATCGTATCGTATTGTATCCTATCATATCGTATCGTATCGTATCGTCTCGTGTTGTATTGTATTACCTGAGCTCGTTGGTGTTCACCTCTCCTCTCCTCTCTTTATCGAGACAACGGAACATTTCTCTCAGCTCTCTCTCATCCTCATCATCCTGCATCTTCTTCCTCACGATCTCACAAAACTCCTCAAACACGATGTAACCCGTGCCTGCAGAGTATCAGAGGTAACGTATCAGAGGTAACATATCACAGGTAGCATATGAGAGGTAACATTTCAGAGGTAACATATCAGAGGTAATGTATCAGAGGTAACTTATCAGAGGTAATGTATCAAAGGTAAAGTAACAGAGGTAACGTATCACAGATAACATATCAGTGGTAACGTATCAGAGGTAACGTATCAGAGGTAGCGTATCAGAGTTATACGTATCAGATGTAATGTAGCCGAGGTAACGTATCAGAGGTAACGTATCAGTGATAACATATCAGAGGTATCGTATCACAGGTACCGTATCTGAGGTAGCGTGTCAGAGGTAACATATCACAAGTAACGTATCAGAGGTAACGTATCAGAGGTATCATATCACAGGTAGCATATCAGAGGTAATATATCAGAGGTAACATATCAGTGATAATGTATCAGAGGTAACGTATCAGAGGTAACGTATAAGAGGTATCATATCACAGGTAACGTGTCAGAGGTTACGTATCAGAAATTTTAAAAATTATACATGCATAGTGCACATGTACTTCTTGCAAGCGCTTAATTGTGTTTGATAGCACATGTAAAAGTATTAACAGACAGTTCGAGTGCGCCAGCTAACCACATGCATGTTTGTCATGTTTTTTTCGCTGGTTTATTTTATGTTTGATGTATGCTCACTACTATGTAAAAAGGCCGATAGATGTGGCGTTCACGCTTTGTACATGAGGACAGATATAAATTTGGACCCGGTTGCCTTGTATCATGGACTTGCACTGTTTTGATCTTGCTTTCTCTTGTAGTCTCTGTGTACTCAGTCGTTATCGTGTGGTGCTTTGGCGAAAGTTTGTGTAGAGTCTGCAAGAGACGTCACCGACATTGCCTTATGGCGAGGAACCGGATGATAAATTATTACTGATTGATTGATATCAAGAAAACCAGTAGCCCGATGAGTACAATGTTACCATTCCAGTGGTTAAAGTGGGGGGGGGGACGCAGAGAACTCAGTTCCCATACCTCTCATTTTTATGAGGTGGTTCCCTGCCAGGGGCCCACATTAGATACTAAAAGATCCATGATACATTGCAAGGAGGCTTGAAAATTTTGACCGTTCCTCTAGCTCTCAATTCTCACTTTAACCACCGTATCATTCAGTTGGTGTAATTCAATTGCTTATATATATCAACTTCTTTATTCGTCAACACTTGACAGGAAGAATAGTAACAGAACATCACACATAAAAAGTAGGACAAAAATTAAATCACCACCAAAAAGTAAACGCTCATTTTAGTGAATAATCAACTATGTTGATATCTATCACTTTTAAAATCACATGTTTAAATCGCTAGGCAATTTAGACCATTTTTTGAATAACCAGTCCAGTGAATGTTCGAGATTTTACTCTCAGATCAGCGCAGCCGGGATTCGAACCCACGAGGGTTCAATTCACTTCAGGATTTGTCATTTCAAACTTCAAGGCGTATAGCATGATCTACCTTCAGAGTCGATGCTGTTTTCAATTTTCTCGAGCCAGTTAGGTTTGATACTGTGACCCAGCTTCTTGAGGCACTTCTCGATCTCTCCCACCTTGATCTTATTCTGGTTCTTCACGTCCAAGGAATCGAAAGCGTCCCGCGCTCCTGTCAAAATCATAGATTAATTGACGTATTCATTTATTTATTTAAAAATTATTCTTCAATTCATTTATTTTTGATTGATTTAATTTTATTTTGCCCGTGTTGTGTCCGGGTTACCAGAGAATAGACCATTCGTGGACAGCACATGTTGTTAAAGGCAACAAAGCACTAAGATGCAAACTAACGCCACAATGTGGTTTTCGTTGATGAGCATATATGCATACACACGCACACGCACACACACACACATATATACATCTATATATATATATATATATACATGTATATATATATATATATATATATATATATATATATACAGAGAGAGAGAGAGAGAGAGAGAAAGAAAGAGAGAGAGAGAGAGAGAGAGGAGAAAGAGGGAGAGAGAAACACGATAAAGTTGTTTCAAGTGTTTCCCATTATATCATGTTTGTATCGATAGCGCCTCCTGGGAAGAAGTTGTTTAAAGATGATTGTTTGTTATTACCACACCCTTAGTTAGCGATCGAATATCAAATATAAGAAACTTCATAAAATTATTAAACTTAAAAGTTTAAAATATTAGACTAACCAAATTATCACTAAACTAGCTAAATTATTTAACTAACTAATTTTAATGTCTCGGTGTCTCAGTTGTACGCGCGTTACGTAATGTAATGATGTTTTCAACGGCTGTACCTAAGGTCATGGGATCAATTCCTGGTAGAGCTTATCAGAGAGTAAAATCTTGGACATTCATCTTTCAGGCTACATCGGAACACCTGACGTCATGAAGAGAAGCCCTTCAGCTTTCTGACCTTTGACTTTAATCCCACATTTTAAAATATTCAACTAACTTTAAGACTCTGTTCTGCTTGCAATTTCATTGTTTATTTTTGGTTCTGTTTACGACAGTAGACTAGTAATGAAATTAACTCGCTATTGACTTAATCTTTGTGACGATAGCTCGAGTGTGTCGCTTCTCTCGAAAAGAAGTTCTATGCCATGCTTCTGTACCCATACGTTAAAAACACTACACCCGACCTGCCATTACATTTAGTTCGAAAACGAGATATCAGTTTTGTTAAAAAAACTTTCAGTTCAGCGTCATGACAAGAGATCAGTTTGAAATAATATTTTATAAGTTTTGTTTGTGCTTAGCGCTGCAATCTTCTTACGCATCCATTGTTTGTCCGGGAAATTAAAAATATACTAACCGTAAACTGTGCACATTGTAAGAGATGACCAAACAAGAACTGGGGAAAGCAATGAGAAACAAAGTTAAAATCCATATATTTCCCAGCTTTAAACTGCATTAAAGATTGCTGGAGCCAGTTGCAATGTCGGTAAGATACTCGACCGCGGATAAGTATGCCCGGAGTTCAAATCCTGGGCTCACCCGTCACTGACATCGCTTTCGAGTGAGGAAACTGACGATAACATTAGCGTTGTGTAGTTTTATTTAGGCATTAAAATGGCATAGCCTTTGTGAGGATAGCCTTTGTGCCTTACTGATTGTGCTTTGGGATCATCTTGTTGATTGATGGAACGCTCTTTAGTGATCGCAATAGCAGACTGCTAACCGGAATAAGTAGGGTCTATTTTGATCCACAATAGGACCTGCCACTTTGCAGAACAATAAATGGAGAGGGAGAGAAAGAGAGAGAGAGAGAGACAGACAGACAGACAGACAGAGATATTTAGTGAACATATTGTATATAAGATATGCGATATGCGTATGTGTGTATATTATATATCAGAGATATGCGTTATACTACATCCTATAAGATATCGATCAATGTCAGGATAGATAACAACGACCTATAGAAAGGCAGAACAAATTTGAAACTGAAGTATGTGCAATGTATATACAAAACTAATACAGTTGAGTACTGATTGTGTTTTGTACTGCCGTTAGCACCATAATTAAATACAAATTGCAGAATGATATTACAGTTATACAGTGATTGTTGAATCGCCCTATACACTAATAATAGAATGGTACACAGATAATAGAATGGTACACAGAAAATAGAATGGTACACAGATAATAGAATGGTACACAGATAATAGAATTGTACACAGATAATAGAATTGTACACAGATAATAGAATGGTACACAGATAATAGAATGGTACACAGATAATAGAATGGTACACAGATAATAGAATGGTACACAGATAATAGAATGGTACACAGATAATAGAATGGTACACAGATAATAGAATTGTACACAGATAATAGAATGGCACACTGACAATACGGTTGATAAATTTTAGCACATATTGGAAATAGAAAGTATTATAATTGTAAAACAGTTTAGCATTGAAGTGACAGTTGTATAATAGGAAGTAAAATGTATAAATGACTGTACAGATATAAAATATACAAGAATTAGTGAAATTGTGCAATGCATTAAAGATGGTACAACCGCACAAAGGATTGGAGATAGAGTTAAAGATAGGATTATAGAAAGAGAGAGAGAGAGAGAGAGAGAGAGAGAGAGAGAGAGAGAGAGTAAGAGAGAAAGAGAGAGAAAGAGATAATAAGAGAGAGAGAGAGCGAAACAAGAGAGAAAACGAGATAGAGAGAAAGAAATAGAGAGATGTAAGTTGATAAATGCAAAAATAGTCCGCACATGGTCAGATAGGCTTCACCATTAGTCACTCTATCTCGCTCTTTGGTCCGCTTTACACTCTGGTCGAATTTCACTTGAATGTATCAGCAACGCGTTTACAGTAACTATAGTCCAGAATATGAATGTTTAAATAACCTATTGAATAAATACTTGTGTTTCTTTATAAACGACAGCGCATTTACACGTTCAACCTCCTCTCTCTCTCTCTCTCTCTCTCTCTCTCTCTCTCTCTCTGTGCACTGCCTACTGGCATGTCCATGATATATAGTGCCTACACTCATCTCTATCTTCCGTTTTCATGTCCACATACAAGTGGATCTTTAGATAATCAAACATTACTTTTGATATACCATTGTTCTTGGGGGGTCTGCTTATGACGATGGGGCCTCCTATGCCTGCATTAGCTTTTAATGTTTCCTAAATCGCCTGTGCAACGTTCAAATCAAGTGATCTTCCTGTCATTGGCATGCTTTCATCATACTCGTGGTTAAAAAATGATTTGTATCGAGTATAGAATACAGTATACATTTTACCAAATATACCATAAACTAAACAACAGCCTCATTTAAACACGCATATGGTACTGTGTGTGCATGAACATAATGTTCATTTCAGTACAAACTAAACAGAAGCCTTAAATATTTAAAACTGAATACAGTAAACAACAGCCCAATGTTAAACATGTACACATGTAGACTATGCGGAAAGTGGATATAGGACAGAGTGATGATAATATTGTTTGAGAGAGACGGTGAGAGAGAGAGAGAGAGTGAGATAGAGATAGACAGTGAGAGAGAGAGAGAGAGAGAGAATAGAAAGATAGAGAGAGGAGATGCGCAATATATCTTTTCTATTTCTTCAAAGTCAATATCTTAATGGTTTCATCTTAATTCTCCTCAAGTAATGAAGTGAGAATTGCCAACAACTTTTCTCTGTTATTACTCTTAACATATTTATATCTGGTCATGACATCATCATCATCACACTCTTACCGCCGATGATTAGAAGCAGTGTTCACAAGCAATGCTTCTTTATGTTGATTTATTTATTACACACGAATAGAAGCAGCGCATCAAGGGAAGTAGAGGCCCATAGCAGCAATCACAGGTTGCACCCACATGTGGGATTTTTATATTTTGGATAATTAGATCATTTGTGTTATTTACGCGTAAGATTATTTGAGCATAAACATAAATCTAAAAATACCTTAATATCTATATACATATAGGACTCATCTTTGCTTAAATCATTGTGTAGGATCCACTCCGTGAATCATAGCGCAGGATCATTGATGGAATCATTGCGCAGGATCTATTGCGGAAATCATTGCGCGGATTTCGAGACAAAGTTCATCTGAGTTACACATCATATCGGAATGTAGACTGGACTTAATTGAAGGGTAGCCTAGGTGCAGACAACTCTGAAAAAGAGAGAGATAATGAGAGAGAGAGATAGCTTAAGATAAAGAGATATATATATATATATATATGTTTATTTCGACAACAAACATAAGTGTGAAGTCACATACATACAAAGTGTACAAAAGAGAAATAAAAGTGCAAGATTACAACATAATCAACTATGCAAAATTAAAACAATCCCAATACCATAGAGAGAGAGAGAGAGAGAGAAATAAAAAATAAGAAGACACAGAGACAGAAACAGAATGAGAGAGAGACAGAGACAGGGTTAGAATGAGAGAGAGAAAGAGAAATAAAAAATAAAGAGGGACTGAGAGGAGGGGATATATTATTAGAAAAATTAAACCTAAATAGAGCCACGGTGAAGCGCTAGTATTACTCAGAGGTTTTACTAAATCAAATATGAAAGCTGAACTGCGAGTAGCGTGCTGTGTAGGAGCGCTGACTGGATGAAATGCGATATTTTAATTAATAGCTTCTTCGTTCGTTGATTCCATATCCTCTAATATTTTATAAATGTACGACCTAAAGTGCCCGAGCTACTTTAGGTTAGACTGGTCGTCCACTGGACGTGTTAAAGGAAGCCACTTAGTAATAATGCATAAGGCATTGTAAACTCACCGAATCAGTACTATGTCCAATATAACTGGCTGGAGGCAGTGGCGATGTCGGTAAGCTATTTGACCGCGGATCAGTATGTACGGGGTTCAAATCCTGGGCTCGCTCGTCACTGACTTACCTTTCGAGCGAGAAAACTGACGTTAACATTAGCTTTAGCTTTTTTGTTACTTTTATTATTTTATTGTTTTACTATTATAGATAATTAATGGAAGATTTGATCACCTGCTTCAGACAACTTATTTCTAGTCATAAAAAAGAAGGGTGTGAGAAATAGAGGTAGACCGAGATTAAGAATGTTAGATGATTTCAAGATCCACTCATAATATTATGTAGACATTAGGATGAAAACTTAAGACAGAGAAGTGTGGGAAGTGTGGAGGCGTTATATAGTATGAACCTGCCATTTCATTGTTTCTATGATAATTTCGATGTGTAAATATGTTTGTAAGGGCAGTGGTTAGGAGAGGGGAGATTAGAGAGCAGTGGTTAGAGAGGGAATTCAGTTACATTAGTTAATATTTTTCTTGGATATACTAGGAGCCCTGTATAATGGAAGGGGGCCCGAAAAATGTTGACCGTTTCACTAGATCTAAATTTTCACTTTAACCACTGTATTAGAGGAAAGACGGGTGTTAGTAAAAATGTAAACTCTGTCCCGGAGCAGTGATGCAAAACAACCTTGGCTGGGAGGGTCTTAAGCCCCCCACTCTACCACCAGAATTAGATCACTTTTGCAATTCGTCCAGATCCGCAAGGTTTCTTCAGAGATGAAAAAATAACCTAATTTCCAAATCAAATGTAGGATTATATAGGTATTTTAGGTTTTCTCTTGACCTTAGTACGGGTATGAGCGGGGGGGGGGGAGGGTAAGATACGGGGATACACTCTCTGAGAAAAAATTTGTGCCGCCCCCTCCCAGCATTTTGCCTGGTTGTGTCACGTGTCCCGAAGTAGGCGGGGCGCAAAGGAAAAAATGTATACACTCTAAAAAAAATTTGGGCCCCCCTTAAATAATTCATGGATCCGCCCCTGATATGAGATATGATGCCGATTTAGTTCACACATTAATGTATATATGCATATGTATATGTATATTGTACATTATGTATATTGCGCCATACAATATTATACCACCTCGGTCAGGTCGAAAACCTTATTCCTTCGGGAACCTTCCAAAACACGATAAGCCAAGCCAGAAGTTAAACAAGCCCTAGGAATTATAAAAAGGAATTCCAACGTAACCATACGTTTACGTTATTTTATATGCTGATGACTCTAAATTAATTGATAGTAAATAGAGGATGACTCACTCTTAAGATGCTGCTCGTTTAACTTGACTTCTGTCTGCAACATAAAAATAACCAATTAGCTTATGTCTGTAACATAAAAATAACAAATTAGCTTATGTTTGCAACATAAAAATAACCAATTAGCTTATGTCTGCAACATAAAAATAACCAATTAGCTTCTGTCTGTAACATAAGAATAACCAATTAGCTTATGTCTGCAACATAAACAATAACCAATTAACTTACATTTATTCTTTGATCTTTCAGACAAACTTTTAACTCATTAGGAAAAGAGCAAAAATTGAGAGGCTGCCGATCCTAGGCCTAATGGTGTAGCATACATATAAGACATTGTATATTGTCAGCGATAAGGTTCTTCAGTGCCCTCTCTGATGGTCGTAGTGAGCTAATTTTAGTTTCTGTTTGATGCAACATACATGAATGTTGATCTTACTTTGAACTGTTGAGTTGTCTGCTTTCTCAATTGTACAATTGTTTGTCTGTGTTTGAAGACTTTTAAATAAACAAATGAACTACTACTACTAGTATTCGTAGATAGGTTGCGATATTATATTTTTAATTATTATTATTAGGCTATAATATATCTCAATCACTCTCTCTCTCTTTCTCTCTCTCTCTCTATTATTTTATATCCCGGTAAGTAGCAGATCCAAGGTACACATTAGTATTCAGTGGCTGCTCCATATAGAGCACTCTGTAAATCAACAAGTTAATACATTCACAAATGACTCTGCCTTATTCCATACATCCATAACTCATGTAACATACATGTATATAGCTTGGGAAATAAAACGGCTTCAGTGGTTGTTTCCTGAAACGATATGATAATTTAGTAACTATTAAGTAATAGACTAATATGTTGTAATCGTCCACAAATTAGAAAAGTAATTAAACAAATAAGCCTGCAGCACTCTGCATATAAAGAGCAAATATTTTAAGATAATTAAAATAGACATCGGTTTTCGAAGAAAAGTAAAAAATAACTAAGTTAGTTTGCCTACTTTCTTAATGAAAATCATTACTTTAAACTATTACTTTAAATTATTACTTTAAATTGTTACTTTAAATTATTACTTTAAATTATTACTTTATAGATTCTCATTTGACTTGTATTGAGCAGCACTGTAGCAAATAAATTATATATATTAAGCCTAAAACGTTTTTTGAAATTAGTTTTATATGTCTGCAACAATCTACATGGAAATGAATGGCCAAAGTCCAGTAGGGCATAATGTTGACTTTGATGCAGCCCCCGGACTAAAATTGAATGCAAAATATTTGCAGATATTAATCGTAAGTACCGATATAGGAATAACATTAAAAATT